>VZTQ01014685.1:201253-462709 GCA_013400755.1 Pelecanoides urinatrix
GACAGCTGCCTCTTGCCAACCCTCGGTTAAAAGGAAATGGGGAAATTGGTATCTTTGCAGATGAAAAGTTGACTGAGCTCTGACTTCAGCGTAGGAGGGAGGTGATCGTTTCAGCATCATCTTTCCCTTTTTCTTGTTCTTTATCTGCTGGGCTCAGTGGGATTGAGGTGCTCCCGCCCCGCGCTCCTTGCTGTCCTGCTGGAACAGAGGAAGGAGCAAGTGATGGGCATCACATTTCAAACCTCTGTCTGTCCCAGAGGAATCATCTTCACATGATAAAAACCTCCACGACACGGAGAAACCAGTTACATGACATGGAGAAAACCTGACGGATGACCTGGCCTTTGCCTGGAGAAACCCCAGGGCTCTGCGTCCCATCCCCTGCAGGGTTTGGCAGTCAGGATGCAGATGCATCTGAAGGGATTAAATAGATCTCCTGCTTTCCACTGTCAGAAGCAGAGGCTCCAGGTTTGATAGGCATTCCGACTCCGGAGACACTCGTCTCAATGGGAATTAGAGACATGAGCGTCTCGTTCTGAAGTCTTGGCTGAATTATGTTTGCTGAAAGCTCTTGAGAGGGAAAGCAAAGAGGCTTTGAGCTGGTTGTTTGGGCCAACTTTGGTCCCTGGCTGCCCTGGGAAGTCTGCTGAAGCTGTGCCAACATGGGGCGACGGCTCCCCAGCCAGCGTGCTGCCCGGAGACTGCTGGAACAGGAGGATTTCTGGGCACGCTCCTGTTCAGCGGAGGCGTCTGCAGCCGATGAATCAGCCTTGCACCGCTCCTGGCTCCTCTGTTTATAGAGAAACCTCGGCTGCCTCCTCCAGACATCTTTCTGAGAAGTGGAAAGCAATCAGAGGGGCACCGAGGCCAAGGTTTCCCAAAATCTGGGTGCAGGTTTGCCAGCGCCCTGGGAGCTCGCGCCGCTCCTCTCGCGTTGCCTGGCTGCCCCCAGCCCGCCGCCCTCCTCCCTCCGTCCCTTCGCCGCGGCGTTGCTTTGAGCATCGCTTCCAACTCGCAGACCAAAGCAGGGGACGCATCCAGTTATTTTCTGCTGGGTTAATTAGCTGCCTAAAGGTGCTGCAGTCATTTCGCTCAGCTTATGGGGACCTGCATCTGGTCCCAGACTCATATTTGGCTCTGGTGAGGACAGTGCAATACAAACACAGCAGAAGCGCGTTGCTGTTAAAGCCTTTGTGAATCTCCAGAGAGTAAATACTCATGAGAACAACTTCATTATCATGTACATCCATAGTTAGAGGAGCAATCATAGCTTTACACAGCTATGGAGTGAGCGACTCTTCTGTCACCTGGTAACATGCAAGAGCAAAATGCATTTTCTTCTTGGAGAGTAGTTTAGATTTGGTTTTGCTTTGCTTGCTCCCCTTTCATATGCAAAGGTATCTGATTTACAATTGTTTTGGGGTTGTTCTGCAGACGCATAGCTGGATTAACAACAATAAAATACATGAAAGGACAAGTAATAGCTGAAATCGTTAAGTGGAAAAATGAAAATAAAATATGCATAAATAATTATAGGGAAATGTTGTATGTCTTAGTGATATAATGCAGTGCTCTGCAGAGAGACCCAGGCTAGCGTGGGCGCTGGCGGTTGTTGAGCTGGGCTACATGCAGTTTGACCTGGACTAACGGCCCGTTTCCCGGCAGAGCTCATCAGCTCGGACTGGGTGTCCTGCTGAGAGGCTCTTCGGTAGCTGTGCTCTGCGTGATGCTGCAGCACTCGGGGCAGAAGATGTCCGTGGCGGTCTAATTGTCATATCAACTTCAGTGTGACAAGCCATGATAGTTTCCTCCCACCAATATGTAACGCAGCAGTGACCTAAGCTTAACTTTTTCATGCCTGTATATAGCTATATGTTTATATTATGCAAATGTTGGCTTTAAAATTATTTCCAGGAGCTCTACCAGTTGTCCTTTTAAACAGGAGGGAAAAATGAAGATTAAATCTGCTGTGTGTGTGTGTATGGGCAGGAGCGAAGGTGTGGATTTTCTGGAATGAAAAAACGGGCTGTTGTGTCTCTAGGACCATCATGTGGTCCGGTACCGGTTGCACCTACAGTGCTGTAAAGCCCGCGAGGGGAGATGTGCTGGGGAAGAGACAAATGGGTGTCCAGCACCCCTGTGGTGCAGAGCTGGCTCCCAGCAGAAGTGGGTGAGTTAGAAATGAAGACAAAGCAGTGGTGCAAGGGGTCAATCCATAACATACCGATGACTGTAAGTGGGGAAGGAAAGGTAGTGGCAGCAGAAGGGGAACAATTCACTGTATCTGCTCTGTGAAGATTTTTTCCTTAGCTGCTCCCCAAAAGATACGCTCCTGAACGTCTTCTTGGCTATCGCTGTCGACAATCTGGCAAATGCCCAAGAGCTGACCAAGGTATGTACGAGATTTCTGTGTCTTCAAACTTAGATCACAACTGCCGGATCTCGAGCACACGTTACCGACCCTTCCAGACACCCTGAGGTTTCCTCTAGAGCCTGTTCCTGCGGTATCTCTGTTTACCAGTTTACGCTGCAGAGAGGGACCTGGAGGTTTATTCTTGTTCAGGCGTGTTTCATTTCAGGCTTGTTTCAGTGAATTATTTCATGTTCTTTAGTTTCATTTTATCACAGAGTGGGCAGTGGGCATTGCTCATCTCGCTGCTGCATGGAGGTGCACAGGCATTCGTAGCGTTTGCTGTTTTCAAGGGCCGAGGTGAAGCAATTAACGGGTTTTGGCTGACTTGAAGCTTAGGCGTGGGGAAACGCAGGTGTGGTATTGCTGCTTTTGCTGTCTCACACGAATGTTTCATACCTTGCTGAGTTTTGGGATGAATCAAAGAATTAGCATTTTCCAGTCAAGTCCCTGGAAGACAACCTGCAGAGGCGATTGTGAATACTCGGTGAAGATGTTATAATCTTCCTGCCTCTCACCAGGTGCAAGAGAAATGTGAGGCACCAGCCCAAGCGCAGGCAGAAAGCCAGGTCCTGGCAAGAGGTGGAAATGACACCGCTGTGACTCTGCTGTATGTGCAGATTTTTATTGGAGCATTCCCTGAGGAGAAAAACTTACAGCCTCGGTATTGCGCAGGAAGGATTGCAAGTGCTGCAGTTTGTATTCGTGTTATTGCGTACTTCTGATTTCTCATTGTAGCATGCTCAGTTGTATTTATGAGGCAGCATTAGATTTTGTTTGCACATTTCGAGCTTGTTCTCACTGAGTGGATAAAAACATGCACATGCCATTGCTGTGCTGCTGCCATCGCCGTAAGTCACGGTGACCTGCTAGTGGCAGAAGAAGCACCGTGTCCCCCTTAGCAGTTGTATTTTACAAGCATTACCTTATATACATCTCATAGGGTAAGAGGATCACTAACCACGGGCTTACGCAGCAGCGGGCAAGGATGTTCTCTCTTTTTAGAGTTGCAGAAAGGTGCGGCAGTTCATGGATGCACAACGCAACTCCACAGTTCAGGGACACAGACTTTTCTAGGAGTTTCCTACCCCGCTCCAGCTGCTGGAGACCAAAGTTCCCAGTTAAAATCCATATCTGGTGCAGCTGGGCTTATCTTTACCAGCTCTCCTTTTCTGCTCTGGAGCTGCGTGACTGGCTTCAACTTCCAGCTTTGACTGGAGCCTTGTTTCCTGACAGCCGATACCCAGCGCAGACCGTACAAGGCGGCTGGTGTTCTCAGGTGCTTAACGAATGTTCCTACGTCTCTGAGACCATGTTCTGCATCCCTCCTCTCTTATAATGCAGTTCAGGGCTGTGCTTAATGGCTCTCAGTGTTCTTTTTTCTGGGAAGTTTTCCCCTTACAGCAGCTCAGCTGTTTTTGTTCCTTCTAAAGCCCACAGAAATCTCCAGCCCGGAGGCATGCCTCCTCCCAGCCTGTTCAGGAGATTTACGGGCATCCCTTGCATGTGCTAAGAAAGAGAATCAGTCCCAGAGTTCTTGGATAATGAAGCTCATCCTACTTCTTTCTTAATCCTTTTAGTGCTTTCTTGTGAATATTTCAGCAGCTGACTGGGATGGTTAGAAACCTGACTTTGTTGATGTTTATAAAGTATAATTAAATATTGATGGATTCAGCAGCATTGCCAAATCATAAAGCTTCTTGAGAAACTCTTTTTTTTGCTTCAATTTTATTTATGATCCCAAAAAATCACTAGGGCTTTCAAAAGAAGAGGAAAAAGATAAAAGTAATTCAATTATATAGCATACCTGGAGAATGAGGGATTTATTGCTAAGTAAATATGATCATGCAAAACCAAAAATGGCCTGGAGGTATAATTAAGTTACTCAGGAGTCAGTTGATCTCAGGAGACTTTCTTGACATTTATGCCGTAAAACTAATTGAGAACAGTGCTGCATACGATGGGGGAAAACCGTAAGCAGTTTGCAATTGCCTCTGTTTTGGAAAGACAGAAAGCTTTCCAGCTAACCTTCAGGACTGAAACATTTCAACCAACATTTCCACCTCTGGATGCTAGTTTGGACTTCTTTTATCATGGTATTTGAACATTTCTCGGTAGCTGGAGCTGGGCCTTGTGACCTGTAACAGAAGTTATCAGAATTGTAACTATATTTAACTTAAGCTTGATCATCCGATGTCTGTTACAAAACTCACCAGTACTTTGGAATGACTCATGTGGGGGGAAAAAAAAAAGAATCACCTTCTTTGCTTTGAATAGATAAAGAATCTGTTCTCCAGCCTCCGCCTCTCCCTCCCCAGGTCTCTCTCCTCCTCTTCCTGTGCTGGCTCTGCCTTACCACTGACTTAAACTCTGCCAACTTCATTTCTAGTGATTTCCCAGAGCTGTCCTGAATCTCTTTGGTTGCCTACCCTCTAGGTTTTTCCATATATTGGCAGATTTTTCTTCCTGTTCACTTATTCAGAGTGGTATCTAAAATTGCCCCTAAAATTTGCTTTTAAAATCTTTTCTCCGCTGACCATCCCACAGTGTCTCCGGTGACACACAGCAGTTTGTTCTTCAACCTCCTTCAGCTGGCGTGTAAAGCTGCCACAAGTGACCCCTTATTTTCCTAAATATCCTAAAGCACAAGGTGTGTTCTCTGATCTCTGCCCTGCCAGCAATCCCTGAGAAAGCACTATAAAAACCTGCAATGTGGGGTAGGAGGGATGTGTGAATTTTGTATAAAAATATATATAAATACATTAAAAAGTTGAGAAATCCCCAGAAATAATGGACTGAAGTGAGCGGCAAAACCAAGAGCCTAGCAGCCATGAAGATCCCTCCTCCTCCTTCCCAATGGAGAGGGCTTTAGTTGGGTGAACTTCATAAAGAAGAGTCAGCGTTAACTGTGCACATCGTTACGGGTAGCACTGAAGATGGGTTTTACCATGTGATAAACTGTGTGGTGTAAATGAAGATTTAGAGCTCTAGGAAACAGAGAGAGATGTCCTTGTAGCCAGGGCCTTTAACTGCGCTTGCCCCTGTATAATGACGGTGACAGTCGAGCTGCCAGAGCTGGGCTGTTGGTGGGAGGGATGGATGGATGTTGCCGTCGTGGCTCCGAGCGGGTTTCAGTCATGCACCGTCACAGCCCTGCATGCTTCAAGCAGAAGGAGATGAGCCTGTGCCCCGGTGAGACCCCACAGTGTACGTATCAGGCAAAAAATTAATTAATTTTTGTAGTGATCTGCAGTCTCTGGGTGGAAGGAGCTACAGAAATACTATTAAGTGGTCATCTGCTAAAGAGTGTGCTTGTTCTGAGTTAGGGACAGCTGCATTTATAGTGACAATGGATATTTTCTACAGTTACTCTGAGATATTGAAGCCGGCAGAATTACTGATGCATTGGGGAGAATGGAGTCGAAGCTACAAATTTTAAAGAGATGGTAAAAGCTGCACCTGGTGCTTTAGGTGCAGAGGAATAAAAATCAAGAGCCTTTGAATGTATGTGATTCTAACACTGCTAGAGAGCATCCTCAGAGGAGAAACAACTTACCTGCGGAATGAAAGGGAAACCTTAAAAGCCTCCATATTGGGGGCCTTATTCCTCAAAAGATTCATATTCTGCAGATATTCTTGATTTACAGTGAGCTTCCAAATCATTGATAAATTTACTGGAAGTTGGCAGTTGAGAAATATTGTCTTTGTATAATTGTTCAGCAGGGTTTTTTTTCATGGCCTGTCTCAGGTTCTTCATCCACTACAGTAGGAATTTACTTGTTACAGATTTGTTTAATATTTGGAAAGGAAAAAAAAAAGAAAAGAAACTTTATTGGTAGCAGATTTTTTTTATTAATTTCCCATAGTTTCTTTTTTCTTTGAAAGGAGAAAAGGAGAAAAGTTTCAAAATAAGTTTGGTTTAAGCAAATAACACCAAAGCCAGAGCAAGGTATTGTTTATGCAGATGATATTCAGGATGGATGAATCTATATGACTTCCTATTTCAAAGCTAGATGTCTTACTGTCTGCTTTCATTATTTTAAGCATAACTCTTTCACAGTGTTACCTTTGAAGAGCAGAGGTAGACCTGTGGCATTTCACAAAAGTTTGACAGAAAAGCCTGTGACTGCTCTCGTCTTGACATCTGGTTATTCCTTGAATATGTGTGATGCTGACATTGCCATCAGAGGGTCTGCGTTTATCCTGCCATGATTTTCTTATCAAATTTGGCTAGAAAATTCAAAGGAAGTTTAACCTAGATGACCACTGAAGATGAACCAGGCTGTTTCTTTGCCTTTTGCCCTCATTGCTTAAGATCCTGTACTTTGAATTTGAGCAGTATTTCTCTTGTCATTACACCAGGTAGGAGGAAATAAATCACCCTGAAATGCCAATAAAGGTTTAAAAATCCACATGATCTGGGGATATAGAGAAAGCATGAACATACCCATCTTTCTGATCTATGCTTGAGTCTACAGACTACGCTTTAATATGGCTCCTCCTTTCTGTTTTCACCCTGTAAGTCCTCGGTGATTCAGCCAAAATAAGTGGAAATACCTGATGTGAGCAGGACCAGTCAAATCCTGAAACTTACTGTCTCAGAAAAGTCCCATTGGCCAGAACTCATGAAGGATTTAGGAGTCTGTCTCATACATTTCACTAGGACATAGGCTTTAGAGTGTTTTTACACATGCAAAACTGAGATAAATGGGGCTCACGTCACCCCAGAAATGTCACGCTTGTGGTCAGGTCTCTCCCTGCTCTGCCGTAGCCTCCTACCCGAGTGCAAAGTGGTAAGAAGAGACCCAGGAGAGGTAAGAAAGCTTGGCGAGGGAGATGTGTTCATGGTAAAAATCAACTGAGTGTTTGACCAAACCTTGCATTTCTTATCTCAACCAGCTGTTGCTGGCACCAAGGCCCTACCCAGGGGTCCTTGCAAGTAGTTATGAAATTCTGCCTTATTTTAATGAGTTTCCACTGTTCTTGCAGCGCGGCAATGACGGTCACATATGACTCGTGCCTTGGGGAGCTCTGGTTATTGTCGTTCCGTGATGCACGCTCTGATTTCTCTTGATTTTCTGCACCAGGATGAGGAGGAGATGGAGGAAGCCACCAATCAAAAGCTCGCCCTGCAGAAGGCCAAGGAAGTGGCAGAAGTCAGCCCCATGTCTGCAGCTAACATTTCCATAGCCGCGTAAGCATTGTTTTATTATTTGGGAACTTTATCATTTGGTTTCTGTTTTTCAGTGTCGATATATGTCTGTTCAAGTGGAGCATCCCATAGTACTCTGTGAGCCCTTTTATACCATCTCTGTTACTGACAGGGCTTTAGGTTGATGGAATACTTCAGTGCTGATCGCTTAACCATGAATTTAATTAAGTATTTCTTTTACTTTGTTTTTCTTTGTAATGCCTCATGTTTTGCCTTGCTGTAAATAACTGTATTTTAGAAGGATTTTTTTAAGCTGTCCTAGGATAGATTTCACCAGGTGAAGTGTTAACATTTCACTTTGGAATTTTAATTATGAGAGGTATGTGTGCACATAATGTATTAACTATTCTTTGATGATCTCTGCTTTGAGAATTTAAGTGTAAAGGCATCCTCCTAAATAGCAGACTGAAAAATATGCTTGAACGCTTTTTCTTTGCTGTTTGAAAGAGTGCTGGGCTGAAAAAAATTACGTATGTGAACAGTCACTGGTTTGTAGCTAGAAACACCAATTTGCATTTTCAGATGCAGGCTTTTCTGCATGGATGTGGACATATGCACAGATTCTGTGATACCAGAATCCTTCCAAAATGTTCTCTTGGGGCTCACCTTTTCATATACACTGATCTAAACTGACGTGAAAAATTGATATGTAGGTGGAAATACTTGTCTGGATGTAGCGAGGGGGGGTCGGTCGCTTCTCCCAAGTAACCAGCGATAGGATGAGAGGAAACGGCCTCAAGTTGCGCCAGGGGAGGTTTAGGTTGGCCATTAGGAAAAATTTCCTCACTGGAAGAGTGGTCAGGCCTTGGCACAGGCTGCCCAGGGCCGTGGTGGAGTCCCCATCCCTGGAGGGATTTAAAAGATGTGTAGATGAGGCGCTTGGGGACATGGTTTAGTGGGCATGGGGGGGTTGGGTTGATGGTTGGACTTGATGATCTTAGAGGTCTTTTCCAACCTTAATGATTCTATGATGTTGCCGAGGTCAGTGCAGAGTTCTGCCTGCATGGGATTACGGGCTTGTGTTTGACATGCCTACCTTGAATGGATTTACTTAAAAATATGTTGTTCTTAAAGGTTCATTTACCTCTTCTGGAATTTTAGCATCAGGATTTCCAGCATCAAAAAATTTGGTCGTGGGTTTTACTGAGAGCTGCTGATGTTTTCCAGCTCCCTTTTGCAGGGAGACCTCCAAAGGCTGGAGAAGCTCAAGCTCAAGAAAAAGAAATTTCCTGTTCAATTTTAGACCACAGTATCTGAAATACAGCAGGATCCCTGTTTGTTCCTTCAGTGTAAATCTCTTGAGACCCTTGTTAGTGGGAGTTTAATGCACTGCATCAAAGACAGTAGATGTGAAGGAAAAGAATATCATTAATTTCACTATTTTATTCTTCTTACCATTTTCTTTTGCAATTATTGCTTTAATCAGCTCCTATTTATGCCATGTCTGTTTGTTGGTTTTGAATATAATCCTTTTCTTACAATGATTTCCTGTCCAGTCTTGAAAAGAAGTCAAATGAGGATGTTTGCTCTTGTTCTTTGATTAATTTCCTGGTACTGTTATTTTGAAATGCAAGATAATGATTCTTATTTTCTTCTTTTTTAATCAAAAACATAGTGCATGTGAAGATTTCTTAGAAATCAGAATAAAAAAAGCCCAACACTTTAATGGAGCTAAGATTTCACACCACATTGTTGGTTGCTTAAAATAACCTTATTCCATGATTTTTCACCATGCTTTCACCTGGTTTTCAATATCACAGGGCCAGTTTTGTGACTACAATTGAAAGTGAGTACAAAATTGTGGATTTCAGCTTATTTTGCCTCAAATTGTATCTGCCCAGATCCCTACCTTCCACACTTATACAGGCAGATAATTAGGCTTACAAATGAACACATTTGAAAGGGCAGTCGATTGCTTCCACATCTACTAACCACGGCAACATCGCGCATGCTGTGTGTGAGCCATCATCTAACAACCGTCGCGTGACTTCTCGTTATCTCTGCTTTAGTGCCAGCGAGGTGCTTACGAGGCCACTCGCAAAGCTCGCAGGACTTTAGTTTGGAAGAAGAATGCGTTCAGGTCAATAGGTTGGTGGCCAAATGGACAATGACATAGAGGAGAAGGCGAGGGAGAAGTTACATGTTTTGTGAGAGAGAAATAGGTGTATGGATGGGTTGCTGGCTGATGATCTAAAAGATATTTAATGAATGCATGCCAAAGCAATTTGTTTAATACATAAATACAGCCATGGTGAACTCCAAAGGGGCTTAGCAGCTACAGCTTTCAGGTTTGCAGCACCTATCCCTGAGATATCTCTGTGCGGTACAGTAGGGCTGATGGTAGGGACCCATGGCTGACAGCCCGGTGTACCCCATCACTTCATTTCTTATGATCTTAAGCTACGCAGTGGTCCTGAAGATGGAGCGGATGCCGTGTTGGTGGCAACACCTGTCAGATCAAGCCTCAGGCAATTCAAGCTGGACGTGCCAAGAATGAAAAAGTGCTGGGGATGCTTGGAAATGGGATTTTTGGAATATGGAAATATTACTGCAAAAACAAACATCTGTAGAGCTTGGAAACCCCTAAGTGGGTGGTGAGCAGGGCCTGGGAGACACTGGGACTGAGCTACCAAAGGCCTGCTGCAAAGGTGGATCTACCCTATTGGTTTATATTTTTATTTTCTCCAAAGGAATAATTTTTTAGTTTTAGAATTTGATTTTATTTTCATCAATGAAAATATGAATTTCTATGAAATGAACATGAATTTCTATAACAACAGGCATCTATAGCATCGATCAATGTTCTGAAAACATCAACATTTTCTCTACCCGCATCAATCAAAACGGGTCTCTCAGGTGTTAGCAGAGGGCACCATGTCTTGCATTTCCTTAGTCATGATGTTCACGTTCCTGGCCTGCTTGTCCACCTCCCACAGAGGTGATAAAGCTGTCCTGGGGCTGAGTCTGGTGAAAAGTCTTATCGGTGGTTCTGCTGCTTCACCAGCAAGGTGCTGTGCTTGCTGTTTT
The DNA here is from genome assembly GCA_013400755.1 of Pelecanoides urinatrix. Taxonomy (NCBI): domain Eukaryota; kingdom Metazoa; phylum Chordata; class Aves; order Procellariiformes; family Procellariidae; genus Pelecanoides; species Pelecanoides urinatrix. The sequence continues at coordinate 211,903 of VZTQ01014685.1, forward strand.
GATTCTTGCCCTTCCCAGTCCTACATCAAGGACTGAGAGCATCTGTCTTCCCCTACGCCTCCTTCCAGGCCATTGCATACTCTGTAGTGTTGTATCTGCTCCTCCACCTCAGGCGTTTTTTCCTGTGCAAATGCAGCGTGTGCTCGTGGTTTGTATTCTCCTGTGCCTCCAGTTCATCTGCACCGATTCTGCTCTCCTCCTCCCTTCAAGCCTCCTTCATAAATGAGCTCCAGGAACTGTTTAATTTATTGCATCAGTTGCAAAACGTCATTTCCTAGGCATGAGAAACTGGTTGCTTATTTAGCACGTCAGCCTGCTTGGAGAGTGCGAAGAGGTACCTTCACCTTTACGCGTGCAGTAGGTTGCTGCGTGAGCCACCAATGGTTTTGTCGTTGATAGATGGTGAAGCGCTATAGTGTCATGGGGATCTGTTTTGATAATATACTCATTATTACAGTGGCGTCGAGATATCATCTGTCTTGCAACTGCCTCAGAGTGCTTTATTACAATATTCTACTTGCATTCAGTTTGTAGCTGCTGCTTCATCGATCTCCCAGGACTTCTGTGGTTTGTCTTCTGCTCCACCAAAGGGACCTAACGTGAACAGATTTGTCCCACTGCAGTTTGGTTTTTCACCTGGTGAACTCTATCCTGAATGGGCCTTTTTGTTTTGTAGTTTTTCAGGATTAAAGGCTAGGCTGGTACGTTGTTTTTGTCATTGGTGCAATGTTTGGTTTAAAACAGAATGTCTGTTTAACATGTGTTATTGCATTTTAATTTGAGTCCATTGTTTCATTCTTATTTTTGTCATTTTTTTTTGTTTTCTGTTTAGCATTTTCCTTGCTTTGTTGTTTCTGGAGGTGAGTTTTTGGTTTGTTCAGTTTGCCCAGCATTGTCTTTAAGAACCTCTGTTTCGTACAACTTTTAAACCACTCAGCCTCTTCAACTGAGCGCCTGTACGGACTGAGGGGTCTTTAGAGCAAACCATTGGTGCAGCCTCCTCGGCGGCAAGAACGGAGGAGGGGGGAAAAGAGTAATAATTCTCAGGCGATGGATGTGCAAAGCACTTCGTGATCCCCCTGTAAAGGCACCAGTGGAAAGGAGAGCCGTCAGACTCATTTGAAGACCCCAGCGCAAACACAGTTTTCTTTTCTGTATTTGCCTAACCCGAAGCCTGAACTCCCCGTGTTTGGGTTCCTCCTCCACCCTTTCTGTTCCAGCCGGAGATGCACCAATGGCACGTACAAAAGGGGCTGTGATAAGCACACCCAGCCCAGCGCGGGCCAGCAGAGCAGCCGGAGAGGACACAAGCTGCAGCTCACCCAGCAGCCAGAGCCCCTCTGTTTTCCAGTGGCCTCTCTTCACCTTTTCTTGGGAAAAGTCTTAAAATAGCAATTGCAACAGCAAGCAAATGCTAAATTTGTAGGAACCTGCTAAGTAGTTATGCTGAAGTCATGCTGAGTGAAACTTTTTGCATTTTGTTACTTACGGGTTTTATTTAATTCCATGTGGTAATGGGTAACAGTTGTAGCCAGACCCAAGGAAATTATTTAAGCATGGGTATAGGATGTGAGTTCTGGATGGGAGGAGAACTTCCCAAATGATGTGGATGAAACTTTGTAGAAAGCGGCAGAGTCAGTTCATGCAACCTGGGCACCAGACCTAAACACTGTCTATAGAATTGCCCACTACCGTTTTTCAAAGTTACACGTGATTTCCCAGGACAACCTTCCAACCTCTAAAGACCTCTTCCTCTCTCCAGGCTCTGACTGGTTTCTGCTGGTCCCTCACACAGTTGTTCAAAGCAGTTTACATTTTCATTGCCCGCCCACAGGTGGATACTGCCTGTTAACGTGACCGAGGTGACTACTCAATAGAAAAGTGCCAAGAGCCAGTGCAGGTGGCACGTCATTTCACGGTGACTTCTCAGAGGTGTCTGTCCCTTTTGTACAGGCCTGGGGAAGAAGCGGGGGAGTTGCTCTGTTTCTCCAGGACATTTTCCATCTCAGAGGCTCCATATTTTCCTTTTGTCTCGGGAATACTGTGGTCTGTTTCCAAATCCCTGTTGGGCTGTCGCTACCCAACAGGACCCAGCAAGAAGCGTGCCTGAACACCCAGCCCATAAACGTCCCGTGTTGGGTGATGTGTAGACTAGAAGAGGTGTTCTTTTTCTCTTGCTGGCTTGTGATTTCTTCCCTTTCTTTTTTCCCCTGAAGTGTGTTGATGTGTGAGGTACTGTGATTCCTCCCGTTAGTTTACCTTTTTGCCCTTGCTGTTGGTGTAACGGTGACTCAGCTGCACCTAAAGACACGCTCTTGTACTCTGTCCCTCACGGATGGTAAGTAGCAGTGAGTAACGCTCAAGTACTTCTGTCATTTTGATTTGGAAAAGGAGGCTGTCTTTCCTTCGTGGCTTTACACCCTGCAGTTCCAGCACGAATTTAGTCAAATTTATGGTTTCAAAAAAAGCGGACTCCAGCAATGGGAGCAGAGGAGTGAACCTGGAGTGCTGCAGGACTTGCATAATGTTGGCTGGCCAAGTTACAGGGATACTTGGCAGGATCAGAGCGTGGCCTCTGTCCTGCACTGCACCAAACGAGGCAGGGATAAACGCAAACGTTCATTCAAGCCTCCTGCTGAAGGATGTCGAGATTTGCTTTCAGCAATTAAAAGCAAAATTTCCACAGGTATTGCACAATGCTGGTGCTGACTCTCAGGGCAGCCCAGTACATTCTCCTCCATCATGAGTTTTCCACTTGTTTTGCCCAAGAAATTCCTCACCTGTGCTTGAGACATTCGTGCAGTGAAGGGCTTGTTCGACACGTTTTAGTCGATATCCTGGGGGTTCAGCATCCAGCCAAAGAGTAAAGGGATCCCCGGCTTGAGAAACCTGGAAACAATAATTTTCCTGGCAAACAAGCAGGGCATGCCAACCCCACTTTGACTCCTGCTCCCATTTCATTTGGCATGGTACAAATGTAGAAATACTGAAGTTCAGGCAAAATACTTTGCCTGACTGTTCAGCAGATTATTTGCTCCAAGCAAAACTTTTACGATGCCTTTCACAATTTCTCTTATATTTGTTCCAGGTTGCTTAGCTTCTGTATTGTTGTGTTATATACTTTACCTGGGCCAACATTTCTGTTCAGAATAATCCATTAATTTTAAGTAAATGTATATTTAAAATTCTACTTATATGATATCCAAAGAACACTAGATTTTAACTGGACATTCTGGCTTGCTAGTATGGATTGTTAACAGATTAAAACTCTCATGGAAGCAGGAGAAAAAATGCTGCAACTGAAAATTCAGGAGGTGAAGGGATTTTATTTTCAGTCTTGGGGAGGGTTCTTCAGATGATGTAGCTTTATAAAAATTATTGTTTATAACTATGAAAAACTTAGCGCCTCAAGCCAAGTTCTATCAAGATACTTAGAATCCTGTTTTTCTGTACATTCCCTGCCAAAGGAAGAATAAGCTCTTTTTCTGTGTAATTCAGTGATTTCCATATTTAGAACCCCCCACGTATAACGGTGTTTATACAAACACTGGATGGAAGAGAATCTACAAAATTACTTGTGAACTGAAACAAGCTCCTTTCAATCATGTGCAATCCCCCGCCTAAGCTGCAGCAGAGCTGTGGTTTTTAGACACGGTGAGCCGTATTCGGATGGTCTGAGCTCAGGCACATCCCTGTGCCTGTCAGAGGAGAGAGGTAGGTGCCTCTGAAGACCAAATCCAAGGCAGGGACCAAGCAGAAGCAGCCTGACACCAGCTGCTGGGGCTCAGGTGGGTTTTGGTTCTCTGGATGTGGCCCAGAGTCCTCCCTCCAGCCTCTGCTCTTCTCCGTGCTAAGGTTTCTCCCTCATGTCACAGGGCCAGAGTGGGAATTAGCATCCTGCTCCCACTTGGAAATAATTATTTGCAGCACAGCTGTAAAAGCAATCACCACCTCTTTCTACAAAGACCTCTACCCTGAGGTCCTAAAGATGACTTCTGCGGAGGACTTTCATTGTGTGAGTATAGCATATGGAGGCATAAAGTCCTAATATCATCGTGTGGCTTTTGGTTCACCTTTTAATTTTTTTCCCTTTTGGTTCCGTTTTTGATTCTTTGGTTGTTTCCCTGTTAACTAGAAGGTGGTGTGTCTGTGGCTTCCACACTTTCTGAAGCTTGCCTGGTCTCCTACCAAGATGCACGCTGCAGTCTGCATTCGATAGGACACAGCCTGTATGAGTCTCCTCCCAATGTCTTTTATGGTTTCTCTTCTCTTTTTTTTTTCTTTTCTCACTTTTTGTTTTCTTTGTTTGTTTTGTTTTTGCATGTGCAGTTTTGTAAAGCAAACTCGAGGTACTGTATCTCGCAGCTCGTCAGTCTCCAGCGTAAATTCACCGTGAGTTGCTCTCTGTTATGATATTCAGTAAATGGATTTATGATATATATCTCTATATTTATAAACCTCCCTCTTTCCCCTTCTCATGATGCCCTCGCTCCCCCCTTGTTTTTTCCAAAAATCATTCCCATCATTGTGGAAAGCCTCCAGACCAACATACGGTGGAAGGACTGGAAGGTGTGCGACATTGCCATATAACGCTTGTGATCTGATCGTGAGCAACTCTGTAGTGTTTCGCCCATTGACCGTGATTTTTCTCCCCCTTCCTTCCTTCATTTTTCTCCCATCCCCTTAATTATTTTCCTTTGTTTCTTCCTTTACTATTTTCCCTCTTCTCCCCTCTGCCCTCATTTGATGGTTCATCTCGTTCTCACTTGTATTTTTGTTCTCTGTGTTTATTATGTGCTGGGCTGATGGCTTTGATGTTCCACCAGTGTTTGCACTTATGGTTCAATAGGAGAACGGGGGCCCACCATGAGTGCACTCGTTAAATGAAAGCTGGAGGAGGGCTTTAAAAGAAACTTCTGGAAATGGGGCCCAAGTGAGACCAAATTGGAAAACTCTACATAAACATCCTTGGGAAACTTATACTCATGAGAGCACTGGTCATTCCTGTGCTCTCCAGCCTTCTCGAGCTGGAGCTTAAAGCTACAGATATTGTAAAAATGAGGCACTCGGCAAGCTCCTATGTACCCGTGGTTGAGCGAACACAGTGGTGGTCTTTCCATTCACTCCATGCACTTCCTAACAAACAAATCTTGCTGGCTTTGCTGTGAATCACGGGTGAGCTTTGACACCTATGCAGGTTTGTAGAAAATACCATTGTTCCTTGCTGACTAATCCAACAAAACTCATCATCAGCTTCTCATCAGCCCATCCCAGTGTCTTGCTTTGGGTTATACTTTTACCGTTTGATGTTATCTTTCTTCTTTAATGCTTTTGGAGAGACAAGTAAGTGCAATTCAAACTCGCGTGGGTTTGTCCTTACGTGCTCCATAGCAGGTACTAAAGGCATGGTGAAGCAAAGGAGACTGTCTGCCAGCTTCCTGACATCTTCCTTTTTTCCTGGGTGTTTTGGGGGTCCTTGTCCACTGGTGGATCTTAGACGTGTTTGTATTAAAAATATGTTGATAGGATGTGTGAGTTTAGCTTACTGAGCTTTTGCGACTAGCAAAAGTAGGTGTGACATGTCTGTGCCAAAGTCTGAGATCTCACGGGCTTGGGACAGTAGACTAGACCGAGGCAGCTTTTGGCTCATTTCTTCCAAAGGATTTCCTGGCTGCCAGGAGTCTTGACAGGCGGAAAGGTATGGAGAGAGGTTTGCTGCCCTTTGGGTCCCTCTCACCCTGCCTTACCCCGGGCAGGAGAGGGGGCACGGTTAAAGGTGATGATGGAGGAGGGGTGCTGCCGAGCTGCCTTCTCCCCAGCACTTGGATTCACTCCAGTAGAAGTTGTACCAAACCGGTCCAAGGCAAAGTTTGCATATTTAGGAATAAAGCCTGAAAGAGTGAAGAATTTGGCTTCTTTTCTGAACTTCCAGAGACAGAGCTGCCTTTTAGAAAGATGAAATCAAATTGCAGGTACTAAAACCCCTTTGGAAGGAGGATTTGCCCACATTCGGAGGCATTTCCCATTGAGGTCTGTTGCTAACTCCCCACCACCAACAGGGACAGAATAACAGAGGCTTCTTTTGCTGATATGACTCACATCTGTTCTCTGAACAGAATAAATTTTCACTGCAAAAAGCTGTAACTGAGGATTCTCATCCTCTTTAACATTTCTATGCACCGTCTGGGCAGTAATTTGTAATTTCCTATGCAAACCAGCACCATTTTTTGATAGATGAGCTGAGTGTGCATTTTCTTCTCTGTGGGTATCTAAAGAGCATTTCCCCAGCAAAATCCCTTGTTTTGATTAAATAAATGACTAGACCCCCTAAGTGTGCGATATATAAAAGTAGTAGCCATCTTAGAACATCAGTAAAGCCCCCCTGACATGTAAAGACATCTAAAGATCTCATTTACTCAGTATAAATGTCATGATTAGAAATGTGGTTTTTATTTTAAATTCAGATAGATGAACTGGAACAACTCCTCTCAGAGACGTGCAGGTGCTGTGGACTCCCATTCCCTGGACGAATATTAGTATAAGTTCAGGATGACTTTATATCACTCCGTTTCTACCCACTGTGAGTGCTATTGCAGTAATTATACTGAAAGATAAGTGGTCTAATTTTTGTGCACAGGTGAAAGTTGCACAGTAATCTACTAGTCTAAAAGAGCTTTCAAAAGGTGCAAAAAAATCCCCGTTCCTTTTTCTCCTTTAAGTTACTCAAACAGCATAAAATATCGTGTGCCTTTAATATCATTAAGAACCAGGATCTGCAAAACCATGGTCATCTGTTCTGACAGAACAAAACTTCTTCAAAAATCTTTTGAGATACAGAGGGTTGTTTTTTCCCCCATATTCTTTCTTTGATTATTTTTCTAAAAATAAATCTAGATTGGTAAGAAACTAAGGACAAAATACTGGAGGTATTTTCTTAACAATAAATTTGAAAAAGAATAAAAAAAATCAAGGTGAGTCATTTTCTTGTGCTAATTCCAGGCTTTCATGCTATAACAAATTTATGATACAAGCAATGCAAGCTGTATGAAATCCATTTTTAATTCACTGAGGAGAGGTGATTAAATACAGATATGCTCTATTTCTCTAAGTAGACCAGCATTTATCTAAAATATATACTGAAATTGGCAACTAATTTATATGTACGTAGGTGATGACACACAGCTAAGTGAATAATTATGTTGTATTTTTCCAGTAGTATGTATTTAAGAGTTATGGGATGTTAAATTTTCATATGAATCCTTCTTATGTTGCAAAGGCTGATGAAATCCAAAACGATGTATTTAGTAACTTGAGGTTTTCTTTGTATTGTTATTGTTTATTGTTTATTTCTAATAGGATCCAGAGGTGTCAGTCATTGCTTGGACATGAAAAATGACATGTTCTTAAGGCATTTTCTAGAATGGTAAATAAAGCAAAAGCCAGTGTTTCACAAGCTGGGTATTTTTTTTTTCCAGAAGTGCTGAACTCCTGCACCTGCCACAGATATTTTTTTTTCCCCACAACAAAACTTGGTTTTCTTTGAGCAGCTCTTTCCCACCCCAAACATCACAGCATGTCTCTGCTGCATCCATCCAGCTGTAGACAAGCTGATAGCGTACAGAGGGAAATGAAAAAGCTTAAATATCTTCTACCAGGATGAATTTGTCGTTTGCCATTCAAGATCCCAAATTGTTCTTGATCTCTATCGCTTGCTTTTGTATATTCACTGTCTGGGCCATCTGCTTTATTTCCATCCTCACAGTGCAAAAAAGGGGGCTGTGACTTCATTCCCTGACGTGTTTTGTCTTGGTTTTTATCAAAAGCCTGGAGCTTGCGGTGGGACTTTGGCCGTAACAGAGTCTGGTCTGGGCCATTGCAGTGTAATTGCCAGAACGTCTTCTGGAGAGTGTGGCATGAACACTTCAGAGGAAAAAAATAATTTAAGATAAAAGTAATTTGACTGGATTTTAGGGGAACTTAATGGTAACCTCAGCGTGTTTTTCGTTAAATCAAGCCATAGCAATGTGGCTTCTAAGTTTCTTGGTTTTGTTTTACTTTTAACTCTGTAACCCTGTTATTTATTACTGAGGATGCAATTACTTGATCACAATTCATAAGTGAAATACAAATCTTGAGGTCTGAAAAGGGATCTTGTGACCAATGATAGCAATATAACTTGAGACAGAATAAATAGAATAAATATTTTCTGGCATTTTCTTAAGATCAGAATGTGCATAAAGCTAAGCCTCATTTATACTTCTGGGATTAGTATGTGATGTACTTTTACCGAAAACAGTTAGAAAATTCTTCTTAGTGGAGCAATAGGGAGCAGCATGCAGGATGGTGAGTTATGGTTGAGCGAAATCATTCTGTTGTCCTTGTGAAAAAATCCAAGCTGAAAGTAAAATTTTTGCTACGTTAACACCAGGAAGCTTTGGCTTGGGTGAACTTTGCATCACTTCAGAGCTGTACAAAACAACTGCCGCAGCTGTCCTCAAACTCTAAGCAGCAGCATGTCATTATTTCTACTGCTCTTAAGTGGCCATGGACACCTCATGGGAATGGGAACTAGACGCTAGAGCTTTCCTAACTTTTGTTCTGATACGCACCTTGGAGACTTTCTGGCTCTACGTTGGCCAAAGGCACCAGCCGAAGGGCTTGCAGCTGCCCAGCCAAGCGTGCCCGTGCGCTCGGCAGCTCCCAGAAGAGCTGCCGTGGTGCTCAGCTCTGGCATCTCAGCTTCTCCCTCCTGCTGAGACCGATTACCTGTGGTCAGCAAGTCCTGTATCCGCAGTTCTCTCTAAAAGAGCAGGTAAAGGGAGTGGAAATTCAATCTGAGGATGATAATGTGCACTAAATGCAAAACGTGGCGTTTAGAGAACTTTCTTGATCTAAGAAGTTGGCATCTCTGATGGTTTGAAAGGCAAATTTCAGTAAAAGTTTCTGAACATATGGATGTGATATACAGCCAGTATTATATTAGGCTTAGACCACATTCAAAATTTAGAGTGTCTAGCTAGTAGATGTTAGGAGAAATATTATGAAAGAAAATGTTTTCTTTCTGAGAAACTGCAATATCAAAAATTCCGATATATAAAAACAAAATTGAATTCAGGAATAATATTAGAAGAGACTGGGCAGCGTTTTCTGCAACAGTCGTTGGTGTTTCTGTGACGCACACCGTGACACCAGCTCGGCGGGAGAGCACAGTGCGTCTCCTGAGAGAGCTCAGCCCCGAGATGTAGCTCATGAAGAAGAAAAGTTGCTACAGCATCCAAGCGGCAACTCCTGGGGTCACTGGCAAAGCAAATTTAAACACTAGCGGTGAGTTCATCTGAAAGAAAATTGTTTTATCAAACCAAACAGAGGTAAAACATTCTGCTTTGTGCATGCCTAGCCCAAACTAAAATGCTTAATTGTATTTCCCAAGTGGGAAATTGAAACGCGGAGGGAGTTTCTTCAAGTTTATGAACAGAAAATATGGTTTTAGTGGAAAGCTTTTTGCACTGCTTTTTTTGTTGAAACTGTATTTTAACAAGAAATTCCCTTTCATCTGTAATCAGAACATACTCTTTCATACCCACAATCTTAATATGTAGGTGTTTTTAACATCAAATTATGTTCCTAGTCAGCTTTCATTCATTATTTACGAAAGCAAAATTTTAAGGATCGCATTTATGTAGCTGATTAAACCAGTAGTTCTGGGAGGCAAAGTGCCATTAACTGAAGCAGTATTTTAAAAGGTTATGATTACAAAATCTTTAATCATTAAGGAATACCCTAAGATTAGAATATGACTAAAAATAAGCTTTCCTTTCTTGAACAATCTACACGGCGACTGGTTGCATTTTTTATTTATACCAATATTAGTCAGTGATACATTAATATGAATTTTATTTGATTCTGCATGAATTGTATGGTTTTCTTTCTAGCCACAGGCAGTTCTTTGACTGCTGGCTTCTTAATCCAAGCAAAACCAGTGCAGCTACTCAGAGAAGCGTATTAGCAGTAATATCTACTACAACGTTTCAAGCCTAAAGGACCTGAAAACTGAGTTCCCTTCAAAGAGTTTGAAATATTCTGTCGACAAAAAATAGGGATGGGAAGTAATTGTAAAGAAAGTGAACTAATGTTAATCTTTGAACTGTGTCTGTAAATCGGAAGTGATTATTGCAATTTTCTTAATGGATTCAGAAGGATTTTAAGAAGCAAGCAGTGAACAGGATTTCAGATAAGGAGTTGGCTTCATAAATAGATAGTTTTCTCATGTGGAAAAAATATTTGTTATCAGAAAAGCTCATTTTTATCACTTTGGACAAGTCATGCTATGCTGCGGCATATCACGCTCATACTGTCAATGGTTGGTGTCTGCCCCAATTCATGCAGCCCTCAATAATTAACTGGACCAAGTGCTGGAGGAAGCAGAGGAAATGATTTTGCCCTGTCTGTTTTTCCATCTCTTCTGCAGTTGTGTGCATGGGCACCGTGTCCTCTTCGGCAGGCAGTTGTCATGAAACTGCGTTTTGTTTATAGGTGACATTCCTGTTGTGCCACAGTTCAAAAGCTCTCCTCTGCGAAGAAGTACAGCAGAGCAACAGGAGAGAAGCTGTCACATATGTCCGTGTTCAGTTGCTGTGGGAACTTGTAGAAAGCGAGAGTCAGATAAATGTAATTGGACAGGCAGACGACACGTTCCCTCCAGTTGCTGCCGCTTTGGCTCTGAAAACCCTAAACGCTGTCCTCGGAGGGACCTGCCTGCTCGGTTGCTTTACGTCCGTCTCCTCCAGCAGACTTCGTGCGCACTGTCACTTGCTCCTGATGTTCTTGGCTGGTTTGAATATGATAATGAGCGTGCAGGCAGGCTTCACATTTTCCTGATTGTGTTTTTACTGCACTTCATCTATTTTCTGATTTTTTTTTTTTTTTTTGGTGTGTCTTTTCATGTAGAAAGCAGAAGGGAGGCAGTCGTTACTTCTGAACCTCCTGCTCTGGACTTGTTAGTAACCAAAGCCAGTGGGTGGCTGTGTGTTGCAGTCTTTTGGCAATCACCTCCGCTACTTGCATTAAGGATGCATCTCATTTCTAGATGCTGAGAAATTCGAGTCTGTTATGTCAGTGTCTGTTTTAAGGAAGGGATTTTAGCAAAATGGGCTTAGTTAATATGTGCATTACTTGGTTTCTCCAGGTTGTCAGTGGTGTATGTACCTGGCAGCACCTTTCAGTTAGCCATGAGTGAAGTACAGTGGAAGCTTTAGTACCTCAGAGATAATTTAAAGGCTGAATTATGTTCTTGGTGTAACCGAAACACAACTAAAAAACCCCTCCTGAAGTGGTACATCTTGTGTCAGAGCTAGCAGGTCCTGAGCGTCTACCCTGGAAGTGTGATGAGTACCAGCCCTGCGTCCTCAGCTTCCTCCTGACCACATCCAGCCTATTTAGGAGATTTTCTTTGTCTTGGCTTTGATGGGCTCAGTGCAGGCACTGATGGAAAGGCTGTGCCCATGAAAGTTGCCTGATGATTTATTGTGTGTTTTACTTTGGAGACTCTCTGCAGGTAGGTTGGGACTTTGCGTCCCACCCTTCGAGGTGCCTGTCCATGGAAATGGAGCATAGGATGGTGCATCGGGAGTAGCCGGTTGTGCTCTTCTCTGTGCTCTTGGTTTGCTGATAAATTGAAGGCTTCAGTCAGCATAAGGGCAGCTTCCCAACTCTAACTCGTTATTAATAGTTATCACTTGAGTGTTGACAGCTCGCTTTGGCTGTTCTAAGCACAAACCAGAAGCCAGTCCCTGCCCCGAGGACTTTCATTACGAAGTGAAAAATCTCCCCTAAGAACAAACGGCTTTGTTGGCCTGCACCGAGGCAGCGCTCGGGGAGCTCAGACAGGCACATGCACATCCCTAAGCTGCCTTGTTTCCCTGAGCCTGGGTGCTAAAGAGGAGGTTCATTTTTGTAGCCCAGTTTGGTTTAGCAGAGCTAGATCTGGAGCACAGCAAGGCACCCCGTCCATCCCGGAGGATGTGCAGGACATCCCGGGATGCCTGTCCCAGGCAGCTCCGTCTCTCTGTGCCCATCTCCGCTGACTGCGGAGAGCTGCAAATGCAGAGCGTGTGTTTTCTCGTGGGAAATCCTTGTATGGGATGGCAGGTCTGGGCAGTCAGAGGCTTCGCCTGTTACTCTTTAATTCCTTCTAAAACCAAGTAAATCTGCTGATGAGTGACAACATTTCAATCTTTCGTAATGTTGAACCAAAAAGAAACGGCAAGTTACTGCCTGCAGTGATGAGGCTGTTCATCCTTGTGCCCGGGGTCACTCGGGGGGTGCTCTCCCGTAAGGAGGAGCCTGCTTTCCCTTTGAGGTGGGATTTTTGGTGAGTGGGGCTCTAAGCTATGTCCCAAGTACCTTCTGGTATCATTTACATTTAGAACTGTGATTTTTGTCACCCGTTCTTCCGCTGTGGTGTAAATGGGGCACTCAGCTGCTGGAAAATTAGTCCAGAACGTGCCTCTTGGGAACGGGGGATGTAGATTTTTAGTTTTGGTGATTAGCTCCGTTCACTCTGCTTTCTGGATTAAATCAGATTCCTTCACATCTGCCTGGGTGCCCCCATCCCATCTGCAGTGAGCGTTTAAGTAAGTTTTTGCCTTTTTAGCAGAACCAGGCAGCAACACCTTCCATAAAGAACAGATCCCCCAGCAGAGCTCAGAGACGCAAAGCCTTTCCGACAGCTCCCACCGTGCTACGTGAGCCCGTCTGAACGCTGCCTTTCCCGGGGGCTATGCACAGCGACAGACCCTGACAGTCCGAATCAGCACATACACACGCAAAAGCTGCTTTCTTCTATTGTCAGGGGAGCCCAGAAAGTACGTAAGGAAAATGCGTCTGCCTCCCTCGCGGGCTGAGCGTTGTGCTGGAGGTCGGTCAGCCCCACGCGGCCCCTCCGGCTGCAGAGGTCAGACTCATGTGTGGCAAATGGAGGCATCTGAGCAGGCTGGTGGAAGGAAAGTGATTTTTCCTGTCTCTGTTAGAAGAAATTTCATTAAGGAAGAAAATGGGTGCTGATCCTCCACCAGGCTAAATTCAGAACTCCACCCTGGAAGCCAGTGGGTTTACTTTGATTTTATGCAAAAGCAGAATTTGACTTGCAATCTTTAGGAGGAAAGAAAAAAAGCCTTCCCTTCCTGCGTTGGCTGGGTAGGTGACCCATTTGCATGTGGTGGTCAGAAACCAAGCGCCGTGTTGAAAGATCAAAGCATTAAGGCAATGCCGACGGAGGTGCCCTCATCATAATGGGTGACAGAGACAGAAAAGGGCAGGTCTGTCTGGGGGATAAAGGTGCTCTCATCACATCTGCATCGACGTGTGACTCTCCCAGTCCCTGCAGTCTTTTCACGGTACACAGAGCGGTTTTCCTTTCTTGCTTGTGCTTTTCCAGACTCGGGTGATGCTTGGGCTGGGTGGTCCATCCTCACCGCGGAAGGTTGCTGCGGGTTTAGAACAACGGCTCTCCTGTACCATTAGCCAGCGGGGCAGAGCAGCCTGGAAACTGGCCCCTCTGGCTGGCTGTAAGGGGAAGGGGCCGGCGGCAGGGCGTGCGGGCTCAGATCCGCAGGGGCAGATTTCGTTTCCCCTTGCTCCTCCTGCCAATCTAACTTCTCATGCTCACTGCTCATTTGCTCATCCAGACGTTTCCAGGTGGGGAGAAAGGTGTTGTTAATTGTGGGGAAGACTTGTACGCTGTTGAAAAGCTCTGGCTGTGCTATACGGTTTTTGTGCGCAGAGACTTTAACCCTTCAGACTATACCTGAGGCTTCCAAGGGGGATGGCCACGTTTTAGAAATCAAGATAACTCCTTTCCAGTTTCATAGTGCCTAACGCGTGTGGGGGCAAACTAACACTGATGATCCTGCTGGCTTTCCCTGCTCATGTTCTCCGCCAGCCATTCTCTCTCCATTCCTATAATTTCTTTGGCTCAACCTTCTAATCCCCTGTCTCAGCTGAAAATTTCCTCTTTTTTTTTTTTTTTTTTGGTTGCTTTTCAGGGAATTGGTGCAAAGTTGGATACTAACTTTTCATCTTCCTCCCCTCCTTAGCAAGCAGCAGAACTCCTCCAAATCCAAGTCCGTTTGGGAGCAGAGGACCAGCCAGATCCGTATGCACAATTTCCGAGCCAGCTGCGAGGCACTGTACAACGAGCTGGATCCGGAGGAGCGGGTGCGGTACGCTACCACCCTCCACATCAGGCCAGACATGAAGACTCACTTGGATCGGCCGCTGGTGGTAGAACCGAGGGGCGAAGGGAGGAACAACATCAGCAAGCTGAGCCCCGTGGACGTGCAGGAGGTGGAGCAGACCAAAGTCAGCTCTACTGATGGGGCAGAAGCTCCGCGAAAGCACCACCGGCATCGGGATAAGGATAAACTGGGAGAGCAAGAGAAGGGTGACGTGACCAAGGATGAGAACGGGGAATCTGGTGCCAACAATAAGGAGGAGCGGCACAGGCAGCACAGGAGCCGCAGCAAGGAGGTGGAAGGGGGGAGTAAGGAAGGGAAAAGTGATCGCAACAGGAGTCAGGAAGGGGGAAGGAGGCACCACCGCCGAGGGTCGGTGGAAGAGGGTGCCGAGAAGGAGCACCGTAGGCATCGGACTCACCGGCACTCTGCCGAACGGCAAGGCAAGGAAGGCAACGGGACAATCAACGGGGCCAGGAGCGAGCGACGTTCCCGACACCGGGGAGGGTCGAGGTCTGGGAACCGGGAAGGAGAGCCTGGGTCCAAGGGGGAGAATGGAGAAGAACCTCACAGACGGCACAGGTTCAGGAACAGGGCGCTGTCGACGTACGATTCGGTGGAGAAGGAGAACGGGGAGAAGGAGGGGGAGGCTGGCGAGAAGGAGCACCGGAATCACCAGCCCAGGTGAGTGAGTGCTGCGTGGCTGGACCTGTCCCTGGGACAGCTCGGGGGGCACGAGACCCCAGACTCGTTTCAGGAAATGACTTATTCCCTTCCCCATGGCGTTCCCTGCTGTTCTTCTCGCACTCACACCAGCTACCATCATAACCTGCAGTTCCATTTTGCTTAAATCAGTGATGACAGAGGCTCCCAAAGATGATTTTGGTCCATGACGGTCCATAGAATAGGTCAGGTTTAAGGAAGGAAATATCCTTGATGTAAATACCAACAGACCCTCTAGGACATAAAGAGGAGCAAAGAATTTCACAGCCTCTGAAGGAAGTTTCTGAGGGACATATTTTTAAATGGCATCCACTCTTGCTTATAGCCCTTTGGTTTTTTTTTATGGTGAGCCTGTCAGCTGGATCACCAGTTGTTACAGCACATGGCTTCTTCCATTAAGAACAATGATGTACCCCATTTGGTTTAATTCTTATGTGAGTCAAGTGAGAAAAATAGTACTCGTGAAGCATTTAGAGTAGTTAATAAAGAACGATAGATTGCCTTTTCAGCTTTATTAGTCTGATGGAAAAGAAATTTCATTGGGATTCTTTTGAATAGAGTTCGTGTCACCATGGAGAGCTGTGAGTGGCACTGAGATAATAATTTTCCTGTCTATATTATCTTCCTTTCAGATGGATTTCAAAACACTTTGCATACTGTTTAGTTTGATCATGTGCACAAGCTCACTTTCCTCCTCACTGAAATATAGCCACTGCTGCAGAGGAATGCAGAAGCTATTTAGCTGCTTACAGCGACGTTACAGAGTTGTTTAGGCCTAGAAAAGAGAATCACCAAATTTAAATAAGGCCTCAGGAAAATATTAAGAAGCAGAATGTCAGACTTCATTCAGAAACCAGCTGATGCTGGAAAGCTAATGTCACTGTTGCATGCAAATGCCATGTGGTTGCTTATGAACCTCAGTTCCGAGTCTCATTAAATTGAATAAAGTGGCGTTCAGTGGCACAGTTCCTCTTAATGTTGTGCTTGGATTGTTGGTTCAGAAGGTCTCGGAGGAAAAGGTCACATACTGTGCCATCAATGCAGTCTGTGACTTTTCTGCAAAGGACTTCTGTGAAGAAAACAGTCTATGAAACCCAGCAGGAGGTGCAGCATCAGGGTACATATGTTCTCTGAATCCTTCTTGGGCCATATTTAATAAAATCTGCTTTTCTACCTTAGGGAGAATCAGTGTGAGATTGAGGCTAGTGGAAGTGTGAGCGTCCCTGTGCACACCCTTCCCAGCACCTACCTGCAGAAAGTGCCGGAGCAGCCAGAAGATGCTGACAACCAGAAGAACGTGACGCGGATGATTCAGCCACCTCTGGACAAAACCACCACTGTGAACATCCCTGTCACTATCACTGCCCCGCCGGGGGAAACCACTGTCATACCAAGTGAGTGCTTTGTCCCCCTGCTTTCTGCTATGAAATTGCCAGAAAAGAGCTAGAATCATAGAATCATGGAATCACTAAGGTTGGAAAAGACCTCTAAGATCACCCAGTCCACCCCTCAACCCCCCCATGCCCACTAAACCATGTCCCCAAGCGCCTCATCTACACGTCTTTTAAATCCCTCCAGGGATGGGGACTCCACCACTGCCCTGGGCAGCCTGTGCCAAGGCCAAGCTCTAGCTTTCCAAGGAGGTAGCAGCACACACTAGGTGGTGGGGGGTCTCCTGGCCACCAGCGAATCCTTGCAATAAGTGGACAGGAGAACTTGTTGTTGATATAGGCTCTACAATTCATGCAACCTGCAGGAACCTAAAATGGGTTCCTGGGTCACCTGGTGGCTCTGGAAAACACCACGTAAGGTTCCCTGGAGGTGGCTCACCCAGAGCACATCCACATAATCTATGCATAAGAGAAAGATGAAGGAGCAAGAAAAACAGCAAAATGTAATAACTGAGAGCTGTGCAGCAAAATAAGCAACTTCTGCGGCAAACCAGTCAAGACGTTCTTGTGAGCACAGGAGTAGGTCTTCTGCTTTAGCACCTTCCTCTGCTGCCGTGCTGCAAGCTCCTACGCCAACAGCGCTGTGCTGTGGTTCCTCTGGTGTCCCAGGGCCCTGCCTGGCCACAGACACCTCAGGAGAGGACAGGGGAGGCAGTGGCATTGCATTCAAACCCTCAGACAAATTCATGCTTCTTGGCTTATTAGCTGACCCCACTGGAGCAGCAGGTCTCCCATGGCTGCACAGCCATCGCAGCATCCATTGTGTGTCCCGGCTGCTGTGGGTTCCTGCAGGCTGGGTAGTTTTAGAGTTCCTTGCAATCCTCTGCGTCTCAGGTTCAGCAGATCCACCCTAGCTTCTCCTTTTCCAGAGCTCTGTGCCTTGCGTCTATCAGCGTAAATTTACACTGATTTGCAGACTGTCCCACGATTATTGTGCCCATGGTCTGCTCTGCAGCCACCAGCCTGTTCTGACCAGCTTGTGGCTCATCCCTGGCAGTGTAGGCACAGCCTGGACAAGTCTCGAGAGCTGGGGGTGCCAGGGAGAATTGCAGGGTGAGGTCCACATTAGATTGCAGGCTGTCAGGACTCTGCTTTCCGAGAGGCACAGCCAAAAGCTAGTGGTTCCTCTACCTGCTTTTTCACTGTGTTGTCAGCCACACAAGTTTTGTCTTTTTTTTCCCCCCCCCTTCTTTTTTATTAAATGGTAATTTTACTATATTGCAATACTGACTTCCTATCAATCACAATTTATCACCCTCTCTCTTTCCTGGCCATTTCTTTTGCATCTGGCTTGAGATACAATAAGGATTTTATTGAACATGTCACTCACACGCAATGAAATGTCATTTTGTTGCAAAATAAAATAAAATGTAATAAAAACCATGCACCTAACATGTTATAAGTGGGTGGGGGTTTTGAATTCTAGGTCCTATGAATTAATAGACAAATGTATGTATCTGTATAAGAAGAGAATTTGCAGCATAAAATGTTTTCCAGTTCATACATTGGACGTTATCTTAAGTAAATTATCTTAGAAACCCACTGCAAGTAAACTTATGATGGAAATTAGAGAATGTATTTCTAACCTTTGGGAGTGAGGTGCAGAGCAATCTTCTAGAAGGGGATCATGTAAGTTAAAAACCTGATGTGAGATGCGGCTCAACACCTTTATACATGGGGAGCTCTGCCAAAACTGGGGTGCACTGTGCAGGCACAGAGCTAGGGGGTCCAAGAAGTCCCTTCCAAGTCTCTGTTCCTAATGCTGGGAAGTTCAGCAGTCTTAGTCCCAAAATTATTAAAGCTCATCTATGAATTTGCTCTTTTACACGTTCCAAAGCCAATCTTGCTACTGATCGGTGGGAGAAGACACAGAATTATGCGGTTGGTTAGACTTACTCTCTTTTTTTCTCTCCAAGGATCCCTAGCTGATCCTCTCTCCCTAATAATTTATGATATTTGGAATGGGATTTCCATGCCCAGTTTGGCAGCTCTTGTATAAATAAGTGTAAGGTTTATTTGTTTGTCTGCACTGGGCATCTTCATTTCCTGGCCATTCTGATATATTGCTCATCAGTGCAGCAGTTAAGGAGTATAATTGCAGTGTATATCATACTGTAGTAAATAGCAGTGATAATAATCAAATGATTGTTCATCACATTTAATCAACATATTCAAAGGCTGTTTGCTATCCCAGCTGCATTGTTTGCATATCCAGCTGTTGCAGGCAGCCTGCTGTGTGAAGACTGCAGATATATTTTTAACTCTCTGGTTTCTGTTTCCTTAAATTCACATTTCAGTGAACAACGTTGAATTTGAAAGTAAATCAGAGGAGAAGAAAGATGTCGATGACTTGACGAAAAATGGGCCTAAACCAATCTTGCCTTACAGTTCCATGTTTATCCTAAGTCCTACAAATCCGTAAGTCCTCCGACTCTATAATACCACTTACAGGTTACAGGTGCTTCAAGCATGGGTATTCAAAGCAATAACATTAGCTTGATCTTCATCTCTGCCAGTCAAACACATTGGGAAATGAAATAAAAGCTTATGTAGGCTGCAGACCAGATGCTGCCTTTCAGCTGGGCTTTCCTGGGGAAATAAATTGCCAGGATAGGGAAAAAATGATGCGCTAGGCAGACCCTTCCTAACTGCCCTGCTGACCGTCAGGTGGGCAGTTATTTGCTCAGTCATAGGTCACTAAAAGGTGGGAGTGTGGACTATCACTGGGAGAAGACATTATCAGGACAAGCAGGTTGGGGGCTGTTTTTAATGTCAGCAAATTCTTGCAGGTTCCTCAGCTGGAATTCGTGTTCTTTCCATACTAGTACCCTCGCATCACTCAAAACTTTGAACTTCTGAGAAAACATGAATATTTTTCATTTGCCAAGGTTGAGAATACAGCCTGTGGGATCTGTCGGGATTACAGCATTTCTTCCGCTTCAGGCATCTCTGCCTCATGGGGAGCTTTGTACTCAAAGCCTGTAAATACTGAACATGTCGCTCTGAAGGGCTGCAGGACTAGACAAGAGCAGCAGGGGTTGTAATAATTGTAGCACGAAGGCCTGTGAGTCATTTTAAGCAGTAACTTAGGGCAATGGAGGGCATTTGAAACTTCTGCCAACCCAGAGATCTGCTAGGAGCAGATGTGATCGTTCCTCTCTGGCTCAGGTAGACTTGTTGCAGATCCGAGATGTTGCTTTTTGAGGCTGTACTCTGCACGCTCAGATACCTAAGGTGGGCTCATGCCCTTCCTTTGGCAACTTGATTCAAGAGAAGAATGAGTGCTCCTCACCTCCTGCTACAGCCTGGCTGCCTACGCAGTCGGTGGAACAAAAACGGGCTGCTCCGTGTGCTCATCTTTGACATCAGAAGTGCATCTGTGGTGGTCTGGCACCCCTGGGCAGTAGGCAGGCTGAATACTTTCTTTAAACACAAGGGCCAGCTGTGTAGTTCAGGCTACAGCCCTGCGTGGTCCAACGTGATACGGCTGTGAGCACAGAAGGAATTCATCAGTGGGAGAAGTTAGAGACTGTCTCTCAATGCCGGCCGTTGGAGAGGGAGAATGACCCCAAACTACTGCTAATCTCATCTCATGTCCGAAGGAAATGAACTGAAGACTCAGTACGTGCCCCTTCTGTCTCAAACCCACAAGAGAGACACTTGTGTTGCCCCTTTGCCTTCTCCAGGTAGATCTCAGGACACTTTGGGATAACAGAGCCGAAAGCCCGGGAAGTTTTCCCTTTTCAGAACACCGTGATAGCATTGTGCTGTTTCAAATAAGGCAACATGTCCTTTGAATTCACGTAAAAGGCAGCTAAGGGGAGGAGGGCGGTTAGATGAGGTGCACTCATAGTGTAATTATACTTTCTGGGGCAAATTTGAATTATGGAGCTTGGCCCCTGTCTGGTTGGATAGGGAAGCAGTATTTCCCTCATATTTGGTAGCTCACATCTTCTTGTTGTGGAGTGACCACCAAAACCAAGTGTTAGCTGCAAAATGCTAAAGGCAGCAGTGCAGGGTGGGAAGCTGGATGGTCCCGAGCCTGAAAGAATCTGAGCTGAGGAGTGGACTGGGCAGAGAGAGAAGCAGCAAGTCTTTTCTCTTTCATACATATGCTGTCTTCTCTTGCCTCGTCCTTCAGTTATGACTTTCTGAGCCTCATAGCCCAGGATCTGGTGTGTGGTTTCAGTCATTTTGCAGTTTTCTCCAGCGCACACACACCCCCTCCCCCAAAAGTTGTACTAAAAGACCATTGGAAAAACAAAGTTCACTGGGAGAGAGGTATTATAACACAGGGCCCAGGGGAAATAACAGGACGAAGACCAAACTCTAGGAATGTCAGCAATTTGTTTTTCTTCCTCTGGGGGAGATGCAGGCCCAGCTGGATCCCCTCAGGTGTTTTTGGCTGGTGCTAATTTCTCCAGAGAGGTCTTTCTGCTTCCTGGGGTATGAAGGTTTTCACCACATCTATTGCTGACTGTCTCCCTTCCCAGCCCTGCTGGGGATGCATGACCCAGGTGCTGCTAGTGAGCAAAACAGTTCGGAGAAGCATAAATGAAATGTATTACTTCCCAAGTGCCACCCAGCCTCTTAAAACAGACGTGCGTGGACCACTTGCGACGAGCGAGGGAAGNTCTCGAGCACCACTGACAGTTTACAGATGCTCCCGCATCTCACTGCTGGTTATGAATGATGAAGATCTAAAAATAGGGACTTGTTATTTCTTTGATGAATTGAGTTTGATGCATGAATTACGGTTACAAATGTTATTGAAAGTGTTGCCTTTCACTTCTGTGGATTTATAGAGCACATAGATGATACTCGTCTTCCGTCAGATTGATAACCAGAGTTAAGGGATCCACAAAAGCACTTTTCTTCATGTTATTTTGTATCAAATCTGTTTCCTTGGTATTTGTAACTCTCTTTCATTCTGAATCCATTAGCAAGCCAGAGAAAATGAATCTATAAGTGGATGTGAAAACTAAATTTTAATTCTAACTGTTCAGATATTTGCTTAGAGAAAATGTGATATAGTAACTAAATTACATTCTCAGATAACAACGTTGTTGGCGAGTTACAGATATAATTTGATTCTCAGGCAGAACCTAAGTCCTTTATTCAGCTGACAAATATGGTGCAAATGTAGAGTTTTCTGTGCAGTTAAGTATTTGTGAATTGTGGTCAGATAGAGTTATTAGCTGAAATTTGTGAATAGTTTTGCATTGCTTAGAAATTGAAGCATTTGTCACTTTTCTTGGACACAATTTGTGAAGAAAAAGATTAGGTTAAAATAGTCAAATATATTACTGTAAAGTATTTGTGCAGCTTATAAAGCACAGCTTAGAATAAAGTGCAGGCAGAGGTACTTGGCAAGAGAGAGGCTGCTAGAAGTAATACTCATAGTTACGAAGCCGGTTTAAGCTGAGTGTCACAGTCCATAGCATATATCTGAATTTTAAAGGGATTAGTTGATATTAAAAAATATTTCAGAACTAATTTTGAATTCTCAGGACTTTAGCCTATGAGTTCACAGTGAAAAGAATTGGGGGGTATATAAACATAATTTGTAGAATTGAGTCCGAGTGGTTGAAAGCTCTCAGTGCCCTTTTGATAGATAGATGGATGTCATTGCTTTGCAGTGTTAAATGTCTTTAAATCTCACCACAGATCTGTTACAAACTGGAGTTTAAAGCTATTGATCCTAGTTTTTCTCTTCTTAGCATTATTGCATTAGGAATCCTCAAGGTGATATTCCTGATGAACGTTGTCCTTCTGCCAGTCTTTCATACCACAGCACTTGACTTACAGCACCTGCAATAGCCCTCCCATGTCCTTACGTTGTTTGCAGGATTCGGCGTCTGTTCCACTACATTGTCAACCTGCGCTATTTCGAGATGGTCATCCTCATAGTTATAGCCCTCAGCAGCATTGCCCTGGCTGCAGAAGACCCTGTCCAAGCCGAGTCACCGAGGAATGATGTGAGTACCAACCGACACGGCCAGAATAAAGTTGTTCTGCTTCTCCCAGCAGTTACGCACATGGCATGTCCATTCCCATCACCAAGGGATAACATGGTGCACTGGCAAGTGCAAAACTGGATCTTTCTTTAATAACATACTCAAAATAGCTTGTTCCGCTATCAAAATGCTCACTATTCCTCTCCCTTTCTGCTGCTTCAACCACATCTGAGTTTGAGAACTTGGAAATCACTGGTGGTTTGGCTGCTGTGACTCACGTGGAAGAAGCCTGCAAAGCTTACACACCATTCAGGACTGGGAAGGGCTTCCCCGGTCACAAGCCAGGGCTGACGTTGTCCTAAGATCCCCTGCTCCTGCTAGAGCAGAGCCTGAGGAAGTAAAACCAGATGTGGCTTTGTATCTTGGTGGGGCATGGTAGCAATCTCCTAAAATTAGTGGAAAATCTATTTATCCATGGATGTCAAACCATACTCGGAGACTTCATAGATGGGTGCTGTTAAGAGCAGAAGTAGGAGCGTGCCACCTTTTGCATGAGAGCGTGCAGCCCAGGAGTGTTCATGAAGCAGACAGCTAGGTGTCTTTTTTCAAGCACATTCACATGAGGACATTGGCACAGAGCTGGTTACAGTTACATGGACAACTGGGAGTCTACAGAACTGAACATTAAGTATAGAAATTGCAAGATGCGGTTGCCTAATTTTGGATTCTTCCGTGTAGATAGTTGCAGTATGTGGATATTGTGATATTTATATTGACTTAATATCCATTCGCCATGTGTAATCATATGAATCTGACTGTGAATAGGTGCATCCCAGCCACAGAATTATGTTAAAATTTAGGAGATATATAGATATTTGGATGGGCTGGTATTGCATTCACCAGGATGTGTACTGAGGAGTCTGTGTTCGTCCACCCCTTAAACAGATTAAGGAACCAAATTGCTTCAGAGCACGAGTCGGCAGACCAGGTCAGAGCAGGAATTGCCTGAATCTGGTCGGTATTAGCTTTTTCCAGAGGATGATCCACGAATCCCTATATCAGTAACGAGCTGAAGTCGCTACCAGCAATCTCTCTTCCTCATCCTTAATAACTGTGGAATCAGTTTTACAAAGAGGATTTTATCACTTTCTTACTCTCCCAAGGTCTTTAGTAATACTATCATCAGCTACAGCAGAAGAGAAACCCAGGCTGCTATACAGATGCTGCAAATAAGCTCTTTAGGAAAGGATATTCAAATATTTTGATTTTAAGTATCCATTTAGCCCTATTAAACCTACCGTATGTGCAGGTGCACTGAAGCAACCCATGGGCATGTGTACTGCTGTCCAGTCTGGCAAGGACTGGAAAAAATGTGGCTGTTTAAATCGGATGATTCAAGTTTGTACCTAAACAATTTGAAAGCCTCCCATCAGATGACATTGACCCATTGTAGCAAATAGTCCGCTGCTAGAATAGACTTTTTGCTCTTTGCTCACGTGCAGATTATTTCAGTGTGTAGTCTCCCCTAATACACATTTCTCTTTCCCATTTAGGCTCTGAAATACTTGGATTATATATTTACGGGTGTCTTTACCTTTGAGATGGTGATCAAGGTAAGAATTTTTCCAGGCAGAAAGGTTCACCTCCCCTTTCGGATTTACACTCGCCTACTTCTGGGAAGCTGGAGAGAGAGGGTGGAGCACGACAGAGCTCCCTGGGGCGCCTGGGGAGGTGGTGGTGATGGAAAGCTTTAACTCGGGAACAGCACTCAGAAGTAGCCCGTGCACACAGATACCTTTCCGGGGCGGCTCTCCTGGTTTCTTTAATCTCACATTTTATGGAAGAAAATAAGGATATCTTTAGTAGCTGTGGTTGTGTAAGAGGATAAGAAATGTGAGTGCCTGATGCAGAAATGTCTGTGCGTGGCTAAGGACACGGGAGCTGATAGACCTTACTGAGACACGTCTGATTCTTCCCTTTTCCTTTGACGTTGATCAGGAATATTAATAGCAACTGAATCTTGGTCTGTCATGTTTCAAAAAGTTGAGGATTTATCTTTTTACTTTACTCAGTAGGGTGATATGTTTTGCTAAGACTGTGGGCAGTAACTTTCCAGAAAGCACAATTCTAATAAAGTCAGGATCTATTCTTGGGGTAATGATAGAGTTCGTTTTTAGTGTCAGAGCAAGATGCAAAAGAGATGCAGAATAAAAAAGAGATTTTCCCGTGTTCGTTCAGTAGAAGGATTTGAAGCTACGTGAGGAAAGCAACCTTACGTGGGCAGTTACAGAGCTCTCAGAAAAACAGATAACACGTCTAGCGTGCACTTTGAGACTCAACTGTAGATCTTCAGCAGCGCTGTAAGGGGAGGCTCAGCCTCGGGCAGAAGCAAGCCAGGCTGCTATGCTGAGCAGCATCTTTCAGCAAGTGCTCTGGAGCTGGTGTATTTGACTGTTGCATTTGGCTGTGGGTCTTCCCACCCTCTCTTTGTGTTTTATTGTGTAATATCCTATGCCAGTTGTTAACTCCTACTAATCTGGTAGGATTGGGGTAGAATAAAATTAAACTGTTAGGCTGTTTCACACACAGACTGCTGTTCCCATGAATTAATGCATGTCTGTGCAAAGAATCCTATGTAGCCGTTAGTACTCTTGTCTCTCACGTTTTTGGTTATGGTTTGTTGACTTCAGCTTCGGTTTTGACAGAGCTCTCTGTGCCTGTTAGAGGTGAGCAGCTTGACTAAGGATCTAGATGTTGCCCCGCTGCTGTGAAGCCCTGAAGAAGAGTTTGTGAAGGGCCATTTGGTCAAGGACATTCCTCTGTACCTCGGTGTGTTGGTTTGGTACTTGTTTTATTAAAACTCTTTCTTTTCATGTGTTTCCTCTGAAGATGATCGACTTGGGGCTGTTACTCCACCCTGGCTCCTACTTCCGTGACCTGTGGAATATCCTGGACTTCATTGTGGTCAGTGGGGCCTTGGTGGCATTTGCCTTCTCGTAAGTACATTTTCCCAATTTCTAGGAAATGAGTTGCAGAGGAGGCAGGACCCGGGCACAGAGCTAGTTGAAGGATAGTGTTTGTGGCTCCATTTCTCAGTGAAATGTTCAGTTTCTGCCCTTTATCATCTCGTAGCTGGGGGGAAGAAAAAAAAAACCCAATCCCTAAATTTGTGTTGTAGAATCTCTTGAAAATTCTTCCAGCTTTAGGGTGAGACTATTCACTGTTTATTCAAACATTAAGCCAAGATTTTTGTGACCGTTTGGGCAACTTATTTTCAAGGACACCTTGTAACAGTTTGTGGCAGTCCAGCGTTTTCAGGCGATTGTTTTAAAAATTGTTCTTACTATGCAAAAATAATTAATGAAATCAGCTGATAACTCAGTGAACTCTTTACAAAACATTATTTCTAGAGTCATGGATATTTCTGGTTCATGTACCTTTGGTATTTCTCTCTCCTCCTCCTCTCTCCTTCAGGGCACTTGCATTTCCAGAGAGTTTCACTTCCAAGGCTAATTGCTCCCTCCCTCTGTCACAGCTCTCTATTTATGACATTAAATAATGTTCTGTGTGCTTCTTTAATGTCATGGAGGATTTTGAGCAACAGACAAAGAGGAATTGCTTTTTAAAAATGAAGATTAGCTTTTCGTTTGAGCATTTTTCTCAGAAGAGACCAAAGGAAGAGCAATGCAGGTTCTTCAAAACTTGGGAAGCTCAGAGTTGGATGACGGAAAGAAATTTTCCACATGTAGTTCTGGGCCACGGAATAACTGTATTGCAAATGTTTTCCTGAGAAATTCTGGGAGATTACCTGGAAACAGGCTACAGGACTTGGCCAGTTTAATCTTCTGCTAAATTAGCCTTGAGTAATTACGGTGAACATTTAGCAGCCCGTGCCCAAACTCCACTCACCTGTTTATTGACATGATTAGAGGAGGTGAAGAAATTAGCAGTGTTTTACTTGCTAATGAGAAAAACCATTCACCTTTGCCAAGGAACTGCAGAAGCATGTCCTGTATATTTTAGACTGACAGTAATTTTTAGGCAGACAACCGAATCCATTGCTCCTCTTACGTGCTCTGCTGATGAAAAATACTGCCATGTCCCTTGCAGCACAAAATGTTACTGGAACATTTCTGGTAAGGTTTGTCTGGAATATTTCTCAGGAGTTTTTCATTTTCTGATGTGTCAAAATTCCTTTCACATGAAGGCTGTGAGATTTGTATTCTAGATCTTCTATTCTTCATAGCAAATGCTGGGTAAAAAAAGTCTAAGCTAATTTGACCAAGGAGTGGATGGACAGAAGGAGATGGGATTGACATCCTTGGTATGATTTTTGAGCTAGTTGAGGAGTGACACTTGGGGATATCGGGGTCTGGGGTTTCTATGCCCAATCCTACACCAAAGAATTGTTTAGATCTTGGAGCAAGTCGTGTCCAATGTAAGTTTTTCAAAGGGATGCTGCCCTCCCCTCTTTAAAGACTTTGTCCCTGTTCATTAGAAATTTGTTTTTCAGAGGAGCTGAGCACTCCATTTGTAAGCAAGGTTGTGTTGAGATGGAATTGCTGGTCTGGTCTGGCGACCTAAAATTTGACATCCAGGCTGCTTTTTAAGCTTGACTAGACATGTGTGTGGCTTAATTTCCCTGCACATGAAATGTGTTAGCATTAACATCTTTCAGAACTGGATGTTAGTTCTGACCACTGGATGTGGTCAGAACAAGTTAAGCAAAAACTTACTAAAAAAGTTTAGCAAGTTATCGGAGCTCCTCTGGATTTAAAAGGGGTATAAAAGTGCAAGTAATATTAGTTACAAATATTAGTTTGCATAACAATATTATCCAAGACTGTCATTCACTGAGAATTTCCCTTTTCCATTAAGAATTCAAACTTTCAAGGCAGACTGGGAGAAGGGGCATTTTGTGAGCCCTTCAGAGCAACTCTGTGTGCTGTGAGAACAAACATCAAGGTTTGCCTTTAAAACATCTTCTCTTTGAAGAAAATTTTCTTTTGGACAAGTTATGGATTAAAATGAGTAATTTTAAATCTTTCTGGGTCTTTATGTGGTCAAGTTTTCTGTGGCTTCATTGGGCCATGAATATCTAACAGCACCTCATCAGCCTCTAAATAAATTACTTGTACATCCCCTGCCTGTGCTTCATAATAGTGTGCCCCAAGCTGCTTCTATTCTACATACTCTTTGAGTAAGTATTGAGCAGGGATTTACAGAAACCGAATACATAAAACCTGCCTGCCTATTTACTGTCTCCCAGATTAAAGCAAGTCCAATCTATTTCTGACAGTTGGAAAAATTTGAATTTCTTCTGTGATTTTTATAATGACTGTGACCTCTGCTACATGTCCATGTTTCAGCAGGCAGTGAGTGTTGACGTCCAGTTCAGAGAATTCTTGCAGTATTTCTGGTCTAACCTGAGAGCAGCAAATCCAGTCATTCGTAGGAGATGACTCGCTCTCTGTTCCCAGTAGTTCAGTTATGAATACTAACAAGTCTCAGACTGCTCCGATGAAAATTGGGTAGATAGTCACGTCCTTAGCTCAACTGCGTTGTGTGGTTAAACCAGACGGACGCACCAAGCCTGCTGAATTTTGATAATCCTGAAAAGGAGCGTTTGGAGAATAAACTGGGTAATCTTCATTGTTTTGTTAGTGGGCTTTTCCTAGCAAACACTACAGTCCTGTCACTCATCATTAGTGTCACTGTAAAAATGTATTTATTGTGGCTGTCACCAGTTTCTGTTTGCAAGAATAGATGATTGCCACTCAGGGGGTGTGATTTAATTCATGCATGTTCTTGACCTCATTGGTGTCCAGTGAAGGTGATGTGAATCAACTTCTTGCTGAATAGACATGTCACTGAAAACCTAGGAAAAACAGAGCTCCCTGAAACGCTTCCATCTGGAATATTGCAACAGCCTATGTTTGTTTAGGCGTACGAGATGGTATCAGTCATTGCTGCAAGGTTCATAAAACCCATCTCAGCCTCTCAAACCAGCTATCAGTCTACTTTCTGCCTGTAGCTCTTTAGAAGCTATTCTGTGCTTGACTGTAGTTAAAAAAAAGAAAAAATAGAAAACAAAGCCCCTAGTGAGATGCTAGAAACATTAATAATACAGATGATGATGATAATAAAAGAATGTCTTCCATTTAGCAATGCATTTCAAAGAGAAATTCCTTTCTTTTTCTAGAGATAAACATGCCACGAACATACAGACATGTTTTAGTCTTTAGGGAAATAGAAGTAGAGAATCTTAAAGCAAGCTAGCAAATTTGTCATCGAAATTTATCAGCCCCAGGTGTAAAATGTACTTGCTCAAAAGAAATAGCTGATGAATAGCAGCAAAGAGATCGCATTTTTACATTTTCAACAACAGAAAGGTGGCTGAGATGCACAGAATTTCACACTGCTCTTTGAAAAAGCAAACAGCATTTGCCAAACGATCCAGGTTGTTACCTCCTGAAGTGTCAGGAGGATGAAGGTATATTTGCCCCGTCTGCTTGTCAGTCGAAGGGCTGATGCACCGTGGGGGGATGTGTGGGTATACGCTGTATAGCCAAGATGCTGTTTCCTTGCTTGTTTATTTTTATGAACATTGAGTTGGTGGGTGTGGGACAGGGGATGGGATTATCTGCCGGCACATATCTGTATGTGCATGGGGTGCACTGTATAGCCTTATGTTTCTGTTTGTCATTGACTCTGCTCTTTCTTTGTCTTCTTCTTGCTGGAATCTCTCTCTAGGAGTTTCATGGGGTAATATGTTATTCCTGTCTCTTGCTGCACTGTTATGCCTGTCAAACATGTGTACACACACTTGCCACTGTGCAAACGAACCATGTTACACCCATTGCATCGACTCCTTTGTCCCTCTATTACTCATTATTCAGCGAAACGTATTTTCCCTTAACAATCCTCATTCATCCTAATTTTCTTTAAGCAGAGGATAGAAGCAGACTAGAATGCCAAGTAGAGCAGAGACAGAAACCATGATAAGCAGATATATTTGTACCAAAAAGACTTGAGGGGATGACTTAGTGGGTACATCGTTAATGTGTAAGTTGCAATTCATGAAAACCTTAATAACTAGGTTTAAAGAAGCAATTTTATTCTCATTTGGAGGATTGCTCCTCTAAACTGCATTAGCAGTGCTGGAAGCTTCGGGACTAATTTTGTGCAGTCTGGGCAATGCGACCCAGCTGGGATTCAGGCTGTCAGCCTCTGACATTGGTGAAAAGTCTTTGACGTGAAAACAGAGTGTAGAGATCTTTTGGAGAGGTTGGCAGGGGCCATTGGAAAGAAGGAGGTAGCAAAAGTTGCATCGGGAAGGAGGTGGCAGTTTTGTCGTCGGTGCGGTGCAGCGCAGCTTTGCTTTGGGGACGGAGGGGGAGGCAGAGCTGCATCGTCTCACGCCGCAGTTCCAAGCAGGACAGGAGCTCGGGGGAGGCTGCTCTGCAGCAGATAACCCAGAGATGCAGTGAAAAGGATGCAAAGAAAGGTCTTCGATGTGCTCCAGGACATTGGGTACTTGTTTCTTTCTTCTGTCTAGGAAACCAGATCATTCAGACCCTGGAAGAGGGCGGCTTTGTGCTTGGGCAGCGTTGCATGACCTCATTTACTCTTCGGTGGAGGAATTCATTTTCTGCCTTGGGGATGTCAGGCAATTGCAGAAGGTGGTGGCTCCACCCTATTCTGCATATTTGATGACGTGACTCTAAAAGACCCATGTTACGTGAAATCAGAGCTGCTGGCAGAAGCAATAGAAACAAGAAGCTTCCATTTTAAAGAACTATTAATTTTTTAAAGGACCCTTTATTTATTAAAGGAAAAAAGGCCATGCAAAGCTCTTCTAAAATATTTTTAATGTTTTAAACAAATGAGCAGCAAACTGCCCCAGAAAAGACAGAACTGGCCTAATGTAACCAGAATTGGCCTAATGCAATTTTTTTCTTCTTGGTGTTTTTTCTTTTTTAAACACTGGGCTTCTGTTCGCTGTCTGTCTTTATCCTGCTTGCTCTTCTGTAGCTCGTCTGAATTTTGTAGTTGTTATTCTGCAGTCACCTAAGATCTTGTCCTTCCGTAACAATATATTTTTGTTGTGAGAAATATTCTGGTCAAATGCATGTTTGTATACACATTTTGACTGAACCCTATTTCCATCTGGACCTTCTATTTTGTGGGACATCTGGCTTTGTAGAGTAGTGTAAAAAACAATATAGGTAGAGGGGTTTCTTTAAAACACCAAAAACAACCCTTAAGGTTTTATTTGACAGGCTGAAATAGTTGCAGAAGATCCATTTAATTAAAATGCAATTTGCATCACTCTAGTTCAGAGTACCAGTCCGTTGCAAAAGCTTTCTCCTACAGCAGGAACCTTACTGTGACATGAAATAAGTATGATTTTTCAGGATTCTCTGTATGACTTAGAGCATAAATCCCATTAACATTTAATTGGCTCACGCTCTTGCTTAGGTGACTGGAAAAAAAAAAATCAACTCTTCTTAGTGTCCTTCATTCAGGCAGAAGGAATTCTGTAGGACTGGAGCTGTCTGCCCTTTACCTCCAGGCTCTCAGTGCAGTCAGCCGCATCCCTCCCCGTGCGAGGGAGAACCAGCTGCTTCTCTCATAGACCCAGGAGGAAGGATTTGCTCTGCCCCACCTAGTCACTAGTCCCCTGTAGGTCTGTTTAACCTTCCTGGAAATATTAAGTCCTCTGAGGTTGTTGCTTCAGGTTTGGAGCCAGCTCTGTGGGACCTGAGCTCGCTCCTTCAGAGCTGAGAAGTGCCTCTGTTCTCATCCTGAACTTCCCTTCCAGGAGGCCTTATTAGTACAGTTGTTATTTAGCGCAAATGCACGGCAGCGTGGTAAATACCAAAACAGGTCGCATGGAAGACACCATGCAGAAATATTCTCTGGTTCTGCTTGAACCCAGGCGAGGACTGTTGAGGTTTATTAGTTCAGTTGCTGCCTGCCAGTGGCTGTGCTGCTAAGCTGGGCTGTGTGTGTTAATCTGCAAACCAGAAACGTGGCCACAAATGATCAAGAATTGAATATAGTTCTGGGCAAGGTCTCCCACCTCTTTTGTTCTCCTACTGCCCCAACCACATGTCCCTTGGCCCTCTCACCTTCACTCTTCTCTCACCTCTGTTTTCCTCAGCTCCTACCTCTTCACCCTCTCTGCCCTGGTTTCTTCATCTAGTTAAACCCGAAAAGGCTGGGCAACAAGGAGCAACCCGAGCATTTGCTGGGCCTTCCAGAGGGGAGAAGGTGGAGGGGGCAGCAAGGGCAGCCCAGGTGATGGGCACGTGCTGGGTGACCACCAGCCATGGGGACAGGCTGGCTGGCCAAGCCAGGTGGTATCTCCTTCCCGGTATTCCCCTTCTACTTCCCTCCTGCCACTGACTGTCCTCCTCAAAAGGCTGAATAAATTGTTTTGCAGCCAGGGCATTGCTAAGGATGGGACAAAGCTGCCTGGGCAGTAGGTGAGCTCCAGTTTGGCTCATTCAACTGGAGGCTGTGGTGACAAGGAGGTGGGTGCAGTGACCATGGCAGGATCGTTGCTTGCTAGGAGTTGGGGATCTGAAAGCAAGTATGCAAAGCCAAACATGGGCCAGATCTTCAGTTATGCTAAAACCTGAAGAGAAAGGCAATAAAAGCTATGTTGGCAGTGTCTGCTTCATCGCGACCAGATTAAAGGGTCTCTAATGAGAATCAAAAATGATTTCTTTTAAATACATAATAATTATTTTGTGGCATTAAATCAGTCCTGTAACTCCACGAGTATTAGCTCAATCACCCGGATTTACAGCCGTGCCAGCAGTCACGTCCATCTGCGGCTGAATAAAATGGCACTAAAGCAGCCCTGAAAAACAAGATAGGGAGAGGATAGGTAAATCTCCATCCTGTTCCCCTCTTCTCCATTTCTATTAAATCATGTGCAAAGGCAACTTGTATTCAACATATAAGTCGTTAGGCTACAACCTATGGCCCTCCAAAAATTCCTTGTGTCTCACTGCTTATTGCATTTCAGGACAACTGCAGTAACTGGTAATTGCAGAAAGAGACTGGAGATGAGACAGGAATGTGTTTCTAGGTTGCAGATTCCAGTCCAGTGTTAGTAGTGAGTAGCACAGCATTAGTACTGAGTTATTAGTCTTTTAGAAGCGGATAGATTGCAAATAGACACCTTCCAGGGCTGAGCAAGGTCAGCCAGCCACTAAACTGGGTGGTTTCCTCCGCTCTGGGTGCTTATCCCTCAGCATAGTGCATGGGGCTGGCTGCGGGCTGGGGGGGGAAGCTTTGCAGTCCTCTACCTGCACATACCTCTTGTGGGTCTCTCGGGTTTCTTGTGTTTCTATTGCTTTCCTGTTGGAGAAGAGAAAGGTTTAGCAAACTGCAAGAGCGTAGAACAGGTATATCAGCATCTGTTAACATGTTATTCATTCACACCTGTGTTACTTCAATACAGTCTCAGACCCAAACCTATAGTCATGAATAAAACTCTGTTAAAGATTTTCATCCCATTTTTCACTTCATATGAAATGAAGGGGAATGTCATTGTTTTGCTGTGGGGTTGGAAGAAGATGTAACTGTGTCTTCTTTATTTATTTTGGAAGTGCACGAGGAAAGGAACTCTGTCCTTCCCCTAAAAACCTCTTAATGGTAACAAGAGGAGCGGTCTCGAGTCTTGCACTCAGCTTTAACAAAAACTAAAGCCCCATGACTTTAGTGACTTACAGCACCTGCATGCGTAAGTGGGACGTTGCCCTAGCGCTGTTCCAGGCATGTAATATGCCATCATATTACATGTTCTCACATGGGTTTGGTCGCATGTCTTCCAAGAGAGACTCGAGGATGAGGGTACAGGCATGGAGTGGCTCTCGTCCCCGGGAGAGCTCTGTCCCTCACCGTGAAGGCTCCAGTTCCCTCTGGTCACTGTCTGCTTGTCTCGACACAACATCCCTGCCAGAGAAGTGCAAGAAGCACAGCGAGAAACCTCCTCCTGTCTCACCCAGGTGCCTGGGAGGGAGGAGAGCCAAGTGTGACCCTCTCACTTCTCCTGCCTGGGGCTGGGATGAACGTGCCGAGCCTGCGCTGCCGCTGGCTGCAGCCGAGGTGTGCTGCTGCCCGGGCTTCGGCCGGCGCCTGGGTGGGGAGTTGGGGCAGGAGGGTCACCAGTTCCTGGGTGATGCTCAGTGAGTAGCTGGGAAGTGAGCGAAGGCTGGAGAGCACGTGTGGCTGAACACTGCAAGGACCACGTCCTGCCCACAGCCTTCCTCCTGTGCCGTGACAACACCTCTCGAGTGGGCCTCCATCTGCGGTCCTCACTCGTACTGTGTCCGTGGAGAGGATGGCACCCAAAACCTGTAAAAAAAACCCCAAACAAACCCAAAACAGTTCCACAACCAAAACCTCACTGGGTACCTATAGATATTCTAGTTAGTGACCTGAGGACCAAACTATTCCCTCTGTTGTTCTTGTGCCTTTTATCCCTTGCAGAGGCACCAAAGGCAAGGACATCAACACCATCAAGTCACTGCGAGTTCTGCGGGTCCTAAGACCGCTGAAGACCATTAAACGGCTGCCAAAACTAAAGGTTAGAGAATAACCACAAAGCTTTCCTTCTCTGGAGGTTTGCAACTGATCTGAGTGGAAGCTGATGGACTAAACTTAATCCAAGTTATTTCTGTTCCTTTTATTTTGTTGCAATTAATCTCTTTGCCAGATTTATAAAAATAGCTGTGCAGATGTTTAGCAAATGTCAAACACTTGTTTCTCTTGCAAACATTGTGTGCAATATTATGAATTATTGTGAATCCACATTAAAATCAAACTTCTAAAAAAAGAAAAGAAAAAAAAGCAAATAAATGAAATTACAGTTCATAAGTGTGATGCTCTTAGAAATTATATAGGAGAAAATAGGTTTTGGAGTGTTTGACTTTCCCTAGAGAACTTAACATGAATATTGAAAGATTTTCCACAGTCTTTCTAAAGAGGAATGTCATTGCTGTATGAGGACTTTTAATCTGTTCAGTTTTTCTATTAAAGAATATATAGTGCAGGGTTTTATAGCAGTACCCTTTCATCTCTAGAATACTAAGTTACAAAGTAAAATAAACGTAATGGCCTGTGGTTACTTACTCAGCACCAATTCACGAACACTTTGAGATACAGCCAGCCCATAGAAGCAGAGAAGGGAAGGACTTACAAAATTGAATAATTTCTGAGTTTTGGGAACTCTTGAATACCTATTGTAGAATGTCGTCATGTGGCATCACTGCTTGCAGGCTCTTTCCTGTGAGATGGGGAAAAAGCAATGGGTGTTTTTGCAAGGGTTGAACTATGTCTGACAATTCCTGTTTTCACATAGTGGCATGTAAAAATTGGGGGCAGCTGTTATATAGATTTGCTTTTGTCCTTACCCACAATTCACGCTTAAATAATTTTGGTTTTATGCATTTTTATGTGTACTAAACTTACCTCAAAAGATAAGGAATAATAATGTTGAACAATGTAGAAAACGGTCTTTATTTGTTTAGAGATTTGAAATGTACTGCTCTTAAGTCATAAAACAGCCAACAGTAGCTCAGTCCTACAGCAGGACACCGAACGCTTGCTTTTTATTGAATGTCTTCCTTATTTTCAAGCCATTTGACAGAGTAACTTTACCACTTCTAAAGAAGTATTCAGAAATCTTTATGTGAACCAATAGTCATATTCATATGGTTTGTCTTCAAAGTTCTTTCAATTTTTTTTTTCCTGGATGTGGTCTTGTATGCAACAATCAGCAAGATTAATGGGGTGATTAGAGATATTTCCAGTGTTTTAATTCAGGATTTCTGGGTTGCATCAGGAGTGTAATTCTGTGAATTATTCAATTCCATTCAGAGAAACAGGAACAGTATTGTACAAACCCCGCGCTTGGGCAGTAAGACTGCTCAATTTCTATTATTATGACAAACTTCTCAGACTAAAATTAAACTGCAA
Source organism: Pelecanoides urinatrix (assembly GCA_013400755.1). Taxonomy (NCBI): domain Eukaryota; kingdom Metazoa; phylum Chordata; class Aves; order Procellariiformes; family Procellariidae; genus Pelecanoides; species Pelecanoides urinatrix. Next base: position 247,261 of record VZTQ01014685.1, read on the forward strand.
ATTACTTGTAACAATGAATCAGTGACTAATAACCAAATAATAAATGTATTTGAGAAGGGAGTTCAGAAGTGACATATGCTGACTAGATTAGTCACACTTAATTTTAGTAGACAGTTCATTAGAAAAATAGTATTCGAAACATTTGGTTGTTTTGTATCTGGTGTATTTTCCTTATTATTCAAACAGTTCACAGAACGGTCAGCGAGTAATATATTTGATGAGTTTTTACCTATCCACTGGGAATAAATTAAATACAAATACATTTTTCATTTCGTAACTGGTGTTATTTCTCAGGGCCAGAGCATGGCTCTTGGTCAAACACTTGGTCAAACACTTGTGCAAGCCCATGAAACCATCCATGAGTTGTATGTTGGGTAATTACTCCCAAGTGTAGTTGGATGCCAGATGTTACAAGATTAGTTGCACTTTTCTTTCAACCCCTTAACCTTGTTCTCCTCCGTCCCCAGGCTGTCTTTGACTGCGTGGTGAATTCCCTGAAGAACGTCCTCAATATCCTCATAGTTTACATGCTCTTCATGTTCATTTTTGCCGTCATTGCTGTGCAGCTCTTCAAAGGCAGATTCTTCTACTGCACCGATGAGTCGAAGGAGCTGGAGAAGGACTGCAGGTATGGGCGGGGGCTGCGGGGGGGACCCCGACTTTCCTCTGGCAGCAGCAGCAGCTCCCTTGGCTGTCCCAAAGCTGCATCAGTGGGGTGTCTGCTGAGCTTAATGGGTCTCCTGGAAGTAAGAGCAATGCTTCAGCACAATTACCTTAGAGGTGAATTTTCCCTTTTGTTGTCTTAATAGGTGCATTGGTGACAGCATCCTGGCTGTCATCTAGCAAATGCTTACCCAAACGTTTAATGATACAGGGGAGCAGGCTCCTTTTCCCAGGGAGGACTAGGTGTGATTTTAAGGTAAAGGGTTTTTGAAGGGATGGCTTGACTCCTTTTTCTACCTGCTGCCTTGATTTTAGTGCTCATATGAGTTAGAAAAACATAATGAATAAATAATCAGAAGTGAGTCGGCAGAAAGTTAAAGAGCTCCTAATTAGCTAGAAAAGGGGTTGGTATTTGAATATCTTAAAAGCCCTGTCATGCTTTGTCCTTTGCAGCAGACTGTCAAGGTGCTTTACTCACCACAATGTGCATCTTCTTCACTTGCCCTTTTCCTTGGCACCCAAATGGCACCCTCAGCACTGTCCAGGTCTGCCCGCGTTGCCCCTCTCCGGCGGCCTTGCAAAGGCAGGGCACGTCCCTGGTGGGACCGCGTGCCTGAGCAGCCACGGAGGCTGTCGCTGCAGTTCTTCCTTGCAATAAAGCAGATACATTACAGAAAGAAATGTGAAATTATAGAAAAATGTAGGTTGGAGGGGAACGCTCCCTCAGCCCCTCAAAGCAGGATCCAGTTAGAAGTTAGATCCAACTCTGAAGTAGGAGCCAGAGACTTTTCTCGATGAAGTAGCACAGTTTTCTGTGGGGTCAGACAATTTGGGGGCTATTAATTGCTGGCTTTGCCTAATGGATGAATGTCCTGATTACAATTTCTTTCATTTCTAGACCTCAGGTGCAGTTTCTGTGGCTCAAAATGGCTCAAAAAATGGCCTTTACTTCTGTTATAAACATAGGGTCTTTATTTGTCATTAATACATAGCACTTTGCTACTGGGGCTTTTCGATGTTCCTCAGCGAGTCATACGAAACGGCTGATTTGGTTTAATTCTCTCATTTGGTCTGAATCTCTGTTTTTCCTAGGGGTCAGTACCTCGATTATGAAAAAAATGAGGTGGAGGCACAGCCCAGGGAATGGAAAAAATACGAGTTCCACTACGACAACGTGCTCTGGGCTCTGCTCACACTCTTCACCGTCTCCACGGGCGAAGGGTGGCCAACGTGAGTACACGGGACTGGCAGGGTCAGTGATCGTGGAGGTAACGGCAGCTTTCCACAGCTCTGAGGGACACGTAAAGGGCAGGTGACCTATGAAATAAGAATAGTCTTTCATCAGCTAAGCTTTTGCTTTCCCTTGTGTGATTATGGGTGAGTCAGCAGGCAGGGCTCTGTGTTTTTCTCGATGTTCTTCTGAACTTGCACAGGGATGCTTAGGCAGTTGTCAGTACTTAATAGCTTGCTTGCTCCAGTCTTTTGAACTTCCACACCTTTCTCAAGTGTAAAACTGATAATGGGAAAGTAAGAAAATGAGGGGAAAAAGTATTGTGACCTATGCTGAAAGTATGCTGGGTATGACAGTCCCAAAATTATATTTCCTGTTCAGCATGTGACTTTATTTTGGCACACTTTTCTGCTGGGACACGTGGTGTACAATTCACGGTCAGGGTTTCTCCGTGGCAGGCCTTCCCTGTCCTCCACGTTCAGCTATTTCATAAAATAAAGGATAAAACATACAGCGTCAGTCTCCCTTCTCCAGTCCCTCACTGTGTTCCCCTACTCGGAGGTCATCCACACCTTTCTTTTCCCACCCTTACTTCATCCCTGTTGACCAGAGAAGAGAAGCCAGATCTAACTGTATCCTCTCCCCTTGGCCAGGGGGATAAGTGGATCTGTACGTAGCAAATCTCCATCATTCTGCAGAATGGTGAAAACAGCCAGGGTTTCCCTAAAAATATCCTCAAGGAAAACTTCCTCCTAGCCATAGAGGTGGGAGTGAGTTTGACCTGAGCATATGTGGAAAACCCTGCACGTGAGTGAAGGCCAGTGAGTGACTATCAGGGTGTCATTGGTGCTTCAGACTGATTTCATTGACTTTTCTTCTCTCTTTGCGCTTGATTGCAGTGTGCTGAAGCACTCGGTGGATGCTACCTACGAGGAACAGGGTCCCAGCCCTGGCTACCGAATGGAAATGTCTATCTTTTACGTGGTGTATTTTGTTGTCTTCCCTTTTTTCTTTGTGAACATCTTTGTGGCGTTAATCATCATCACCTTCCAAGAGCAAGGAGATAAAGTGATGTCAGAATGCAGCCTCGAGAAAAACGAGGTACCTGCGTCTTCTGAATCCCGAGTTAGCACCTGGGGGCTCAGCACCTCGGTACCGCTGGAAGCCCACTCCTCGTCCCTCCCGTGCCGTGGGGGGCTTTAGAGCAGTTGTTACCTGAGGCTGTGCGGTGTAGAGACCAAACAAATTACAGACTGTTTCAGCTTTAGCATAAAAGCAGTACCAGGGAGGGCCCCCGAATGCTGCATGTTCGTAAGCACTGTCACACCTCCGTGTGTGTGACAAGTGAGTCTAGACTTGCGTGTTAGCTCAAGCGTGTAGGTGTGAAAGGAGACAGAAATCTTTGGCCTTTTAGAGGCCAGTCGTCAGAAATCAAACTGAACTACAATTGCTACAGCTCCCCAAAGGAACGCGCCTCTCACCAGGCTAGTTCTGTGCCTGGCTGAGATGATGTCCTCCTGTCAGCAGCCAAAAGTAGATGCCTTGGGAAGAGTGTAAGACCAGGGCAAGCACCTGTGAGGCTTTTCTTTAACGCCTTAGCAAATACCATTGTTTTCAGCTCAGGAACCTCCTGAGTTGAACATGGTTTTTCTTTAGTTAGCAGCATCTGTGTATCTTTCTTCCTTGAATGTATCCAGTTTCCTCCTGAACCCATGTAGATTTTTAGCATCCGCAACACCCTTCGTCTGGGGTCCCACAGCCTCGATGACCTGTTGTGTGAAGAACCATCTCTTTTCGTTTATTTTGAAACTGGAATCTGACTTTTGATGAAAAGAGATGATTTTTTTAATCAATTATTAATTAGTGCATTGTTTGTCTATATGAACAAAAAGTCCAAAATAAAGCAGAATATTTAGAGATGCTTTACCCACATTATTTTTCAACTGAGCAGAAAATATTTTTGCACTAATTTAAGACTTTGAATTCTTATCTAAATCCAAAATGAGAAAATGCTCCAGAATCAAAACATTTTGTGGGTAGAAACCAATTTTAATGCAGTTTTATATTCATAATAATGTGAACAGAAATAGCCAACGAAGGGGTCTCTGAGAGTTCACCCAGTAATATTTGTTGGATAATTTACTGGCTGAGTTCAGTTCACATTTTATGAACCTGGACAGGTTTTGCTGTGTGTGAGAACATACCTGCGTTTCACAATACTTTTTTTTAAACACAGATAACATCTTTACCAATCCTCCAGTTTCTACAATTACATATCAGGAGGTATTGGCAGAGTGTTTTCTGAAGTGAGCCTGTGGATTTATAACTCCCTTCCCTGAGTGGGAAGGGATTGGGACCTACTGGGAGCTGGGCTGGGATGAAAGGCTGTCTCCTAGGATTGCAGGGGGCCATAGGAGTGTTGTGGGGCTTAATATTTCAGCAAGTGTTCAAAAGTGGTTACAGTTTAGGGATCCTGTGCTGCATTTTACAGGGGTAGTCAGTACTTGTGTCGTGTGTGAGAAACGCTTAGAAATACCATCCTCCGCTAAATGCTCTGCTCGCTCTCCCAACAATATCCCAAGTGATAGAGACTGCCAGCCCTTTTTTTTGTATTCTTTTCATCCCATTTTTGTTTTGTAGAGGGCCTGCATAGACTTCGCCATAAGTGCCAAGCCACTGACCCGCTACATGCCTCAGAACAAGCAATCTTTTCAGTACAAGATGTGGAAATTTGTGGTGTCCCCTCCCTTTGAGTATTTTATCATGGTCATGATTGCACTCAATACCATTGTCCTAATGATGAAGGTTAGTGGGCTGTTACTGAATCTTTGCAATTTCGGGCTAGCGAATGCGGTGTTTACTGGAGAGGCTTTGTACTCTCGACCTGAGAGCTGAGGGGGGGATCGGCAGGAGCGATCGCCACTTCTCATCTGCCTGATGTCATTTTTAGAAGCGTTGTGGGATTCCTTCGGTCCCCAAAGGGAGGTGGTTCAGTTGTGAGGAGGTACTGCACAGCGCTGGTTTGGCTCGTAGTCCTTCAGCCTATGGCCAGTGGGATGGGAACTGGGCTCGGCAGGGCTGGGGCTCCCGGCTCAGCCTGGGCTTCCTGCAGGGTCGCTTCTTGGGGCTGCTCGACACCAAGCCACCCCAGGGAGATTACTCACATTTGCAGCAACATCGAGCTTCTGGAACATGATCCAGAGTGCCTGAGAGGAAGAGATGCAGATGGCTGGATATTGTGGTTGATCTCCCCTCCTATCCCTTGTCCAGCTAAAAGTATCTTCACAGTCAAGGGGTCACCATATTCTTAGGGCCTGCTGGAACGAAACACAGTTCTGCACTTGTCCTCTGGTTTTGAAAATGCCCTTCCTCCCCCCTGGTCCGTGCTCTGCTTACAGGGAAATGTACAGCAGCAACAGTCCCCCCATCCTGGGTGTATCCCCAGCTATCCCATTAAGATAGCATGTAGGCAATGGTGTGCTGCTGGAGTGGCATGAATAACCATATTGTAACCCCAAGTCTTGCTTGAAGTGAGTACAAAATCTGGCACTAAAGTGGGCAAGAGTCTTGCAGTCAGGCAAGTCAGCTGGGAAGGTTTTATTCTGTAAGTGATCTTCCAGTAACAGCCTTTCTTCCATCCTGGTTTAGTTCTATGATGCTCCAGAAGCATATGAAGAAATGTTGAAATGCCTGAATATTGTGTTTACATCCATGTTTTCAATGGAATGTGTGCTGAAGATCATTGCCTTTGGTGTGCTGGTATGTGCCTTCCTCGTTTATTTTCAACTGTTTCCTCTCTACATGAAATGCTTGTATTTCATGACGTGCATTTAAAAACAAACAAACAAAAGTCTGTGTTGCAAAAAAAAAAAAATAATAACCCCTGGATCCCTCTATCCCCCTTGTGTTTTCATTTGACAGAATTATTTCCGAGATGCCTGGAATGTCTTTGATTTTGTAACAGTGTTGGGAAGTATTACTGATATTTTAGTAACAGAGATTGCGGTAAGTACAGTTTGCTCAATTTGCTTCATTTACCAACAAAGCTGTACCCTGTCAAGACATTGCACCTTCTCCCTGCCAGCCGTATTCCCTAGAGCTGCCTCTGGGACTCATTGTGTGATGATGTCCTGGGGTGACCTGGCAGCCTCTTGCCATTAACTGGGCTCTTTCCGTGGAGACGAGCACGGCTGTCTGCCCCAAAGACTTCCATGCAGAAAGCTGTGATGAGAACGACAGTGCTAGCGACTCTGCCAGGAAACAATCTCTCTTTCTCGTTCAGCAAATCACTCTAACCCCAAGCCATTTTTGCCTATTAATGGAAAAATCCTGTTGAATTTAATAGAGGGAAAAGATCAAAAGGATTCTGGTGAAGACTGCTGGTTTATAGTGAGAGGTGCTTTGCAGGGCGCACGCACACCTCTGTCCCTTGGGGCTCCTACCCGATCTTGGTCACGGGGCAGAGTGAGGGTGATAAGAGGGAGTGAAAAGGGGAGAGGTGATGGGAACGTAGAAACAGCCAGAAACTCATCAGTCTGCACAGTCTGGACTGGGAGAACATGGTGCATTTCTATTACGTGCACAAAAGCTTTGCAGGGCAATTATTAAAACAAACAACTTTACAATGACTGCTCTCTCCCTGCTAATGAGTCCTGTAAATTATAAGAAGTGTGCAAACTTGCCATTAAATTCTAGAGGATTTTTCCATAAGGGCAGTAAATGTCTGACCTAAGCCTTGACAGCCTGGTATTATCCAATTTAGAAATTGCTCCTCTCCTCTCCCAATGCATGTTTTAGCTGATGATGCTGTATCTGTATGTGATGAATTTGAACTTCACCATAATTTTTTTCACAGTCCCTGGGATTTGCTTATAGATCTGTTTTGTGTGTGCTAAGAGGTATGCTCCCCGGCATTCTTTGCAGGACATTCAGCTGGTGGTGAAGACCATATTACTGTTTCTAACAAAATACGTTATTATCTGACCTCCTTGGTATAAAAAAAGCACACAAAACCCCTAAGTTTTACTCCCCGCATGAATGGTGTTCATTTAACAGTTGGTGAATCCTATCTCGTAGACTTTGGATTGCCTTTTGCTTTCAATGCCTGGCTTACAGCCAGGGTAAAGTTACTCGGATCAAACACAAGGTCTGACCACCACTTCTCCGAGTACTTAGGAGATCTTTGCACCGTGGGCAGATACTGGGTGCTTGCCTCCGCTCCCTCTGTCGTGGGACACGCTTTCTTGCCAGACTCAGGCACCCAAACCTTTGTCTTGGTTTGAAAATTTGTGAAAACATTTGCAAGTCAGCCACAAACAGAGACTGACGCTTCTCTTCCACCCCTTCTTCGGCCACTTTTACTGGAGGAAGCAGCACAGCCAACTCGCAGGTGGCCAGGGAGCCTGTCATCTCTCCGAGATGGGTATCTTCTCCTTCAGGGAGGTGTCTCCTTCCCAACACCAAGCCCACACGCCTCTTACGAATATCCTCCTTTGTACAGCTGTTTTGCAGGCAGAGAGCAGCCATCAGCGTTGCCCCTTCCCTGCTTGGCAGGTAGCGGTCCCTGCTCGGCTAACAGGCCACTGCCTCCCACGGGGTGGCCCAGCCTCGGCGAGGGTGTCTGGCACCTGGGGACTTGCCTGCGGACCGATCAGGTTGGGCTGTGATACGTCACTGAATTTAAGACAAAGCCACAGCACGTCTGGGGCTGTATACGGACATGCCCAGTTTTTGGAAGCGGGAGCTGTCCCTTGGCACTGCTGGCCAGCTCTGAGGGGTGGGAGAGTTGGTGTGTAGGCAGAGGTTCCTCACCCCTCTCCTGGGCTTTGGGCTGGAGAGTAAATGTGCTCCCAAACGCCCTCCTGTGAGTTGGCAGGCACCGGTCCGGTAACCTCGAGGGTGCCGGGAGTGACGGCATCGCTCTTCTGCTCTGCGCTAATTGCTCTGGTTTCCAGCATCAAAGTTGGCAGCAATGTGGGGATGCCTTTGAAGAGTAGTATGAATTACCTCTAAAAACAGTCAGTAAACTCCAATAGGGTTAAGCTCCCAAGCATGTATACACCTCTCCATTATCCGCCCAGGTGGTAATGGAGAGGCTTTTGGTTTATGAGTAACCAGATCCATTAAGTCGAACCTTAGAGACGACTTTCTAATGCAGTTCAACAGCTTCCTCTGGCAGCGTGTCCAACACAAAGCTGCTCACAAACATGTCTTTAACACAAAAGCCGTATGTCCCCAGTACCACTCCAGGCCTGGACCTCTTGGTCCTCTATCTCAGTCCACAGACCTATTTGAGCTCTGCTCTCTCTACATCTTCCCCTTCTGCAGCATTTCTGTACAGCCCCCGTGCCCCCTTCCCACATGCTTTCCCCTGCAGACAGAGAGTGCCCAGAGGTGCCCCCGCGCCTTCCTGCTGGACTTGTTTTTCCAAAACTCCTTTTATACAGCCCCTCTCTGATCTGGGCCCGTGCCCCTCCGCAGCAGCACACCCATCACACCGAACGGCTTTTGTAGCCACGGTGTACGCTTCCTTCAGCCTCGGGCAGGGACAATGGGCTGAGGGTTCAAACGCATCGTGCGCAGCTTGCTGATGAGGCGCTAGGAGCTTAGTTTGCTTAAAGGTGACATCGATGCACAGATCTCAGAATCACAGTTTAATTACACAAGTGGGAGTTTGCAGCGGTGCCCCAAAGATTACATTTATAACAGAATTGTTCATGGCAGCAAATAACAGCAGCTTTCAGGATGTCTTTCACGGACCAGTTCATTTGCTTCATCCAGTGGTGGAGGTGGTCTGGTACCAGGATCTCCACTGCCACGGCAAGCCTTCCTCTCCTTCCCGTCCTGCGGACAGGCTATGGCACGTAGGGTGGAAAACAAGCCGAAGGATCCAGCCCTCTGCTCCGGTCCTGTTTTGTTGGCTCCACAATAGGTTGCAACATGTAATTTTGACCCACAGTGCGTAAGGGGAAACCCAAAGTGTCCCAAGGCTGCCTGGGAAACATCAGGACTGTTTTGCTGCCTGGAAAGTGGCACGGCATGTGTATAACCTGGAAGAGTTATACTTTAAACCACCTTTGTAATATATAACGTGCTATTTTGTTCACCTGGAGTTGCATCTAAGTCACTTAAATACTTCTGGGACTTAGAACCAATTAAAATGCAGAAAAGGGCTGAAAAGCCTGTTGCAGTGATAGCAAACCAGCAAGGTGAGGTCTGGCGGGTGCCTCATTCGCAGAGCACAGATCAGGCGTATGGCCTGGAGTCTTTAATCCCACTGCCTCTGCCCAACCGTTTTCCGCCCTTTTCCAGGTAGGGAAGAGTCGTAGCTGAAGACCGGGATGAACACCCGCTCCGCACAAAACGCCATAGCTAATGCTTAAACCCACTTCAACTTTCTGGCTCCGTGCGTGACCGGGGGTGCAGCAGCTCCCTGCACCTTGTTACGGAGCTGAGAATAACCAAAGGGGAGAGCAGGTCTTTACTCGTCACGGCTCAGAGCTGTGTCCCCAGCAGAGGATGCTCTCTTCTCCGTTTGCCTTCCTCGGCTCCAGGCTCTCCTCGGCTGCTGGGCAGCCCTGGGGATAGTTGGGTGGCAGCCCCCGTTAGTCCTGCCCTGTGCGTTCAGCCCCGTATTCCCCATCCACGCAGGAGGGTTTCTCAGGCTGGAAGCCAGGTGACAGTTCTCCATGACTATGTTTTCCAGCTGTAAGTGTTCTCCAAGGTAAATAAATCTGCTCACCTGGGTGGACTCATCTTGAGAGACTAGGCTTCTACCAGCCTTGCTGCATTGGTACTTTTAACTCACTGAAAAGTAAAGATAAAAGGAAAAGAAATGTGTGTTGATTAATTGCTTTATTTTAATTTTGTAGTCATGTCATACGTAATTTACTTTGTGAATGCAGTGGAATATATATATATTTTTTTTTATTTCCTTAGGCAAAAGCACGTATGTCAGTTTTTAACACTCCCAGAGATGGCAGTAAAATAGTAAAATAGGTGGCATTAAGGAGAAGGTGTCCTTGCAGACACAGCCGGCCTCGGGAGGCCGAATGGGTGTATGGCAAACTGACATCTATTTCTATGCCTGGAAATATAAAAAACATACCGAGAAGTGTTTGTGAATTGTCTCCCAATTTGCATTACAAAATGAAATGCAAATACTTAGTGCACTGTCTGTGTTACCTTTAGGATCTCAGAATCTGTTTTGGTTTGAAGCATTTTTTATTTATATAATTATCATAAAATAACACCCCCAAAAGCCCAACAGTTTTTTTCCAGTGAAATTTTCAGAGTTTCCTTTTTTGCTTGTCCTGATTACTCATTTTCTCTTTTGTTTCCTGTTTTGTTCTTTATTTTCCTTATCTACCTGCTGAATCACGCCATCCAATCAACATACAATGCGAAAACCATGTCTCCGTCTGTATGTTGTGCACCTGCTGCTCAAAAAAAAAAATTTGTAAATAATCTTGCAAATATCCATCCATGAAAACATCACATATAGGACACGGTTGGTTTCATTGAATTTAAACAATTATTTAAATTCTCTGCTTTTATTTTCTCTCGTTTTTCTTTAATTTAATTTGTTTTGATGAGATTTCCGATTGCACTGGTGAAAAAGCCTCACTGCAGCGTGCCTCAAAACTGGCTTCTGTTCTGCACCTTCTTCCCCTTGGCTAATTGGTGACGTGAGGCAAATGCAGTTACCAATAGCCTGTTCTCCGCTGTTTGTTACACCTGACAATGATAAAGGGGAGACTGACACTTGCTTTATTTCGGTGGAAAATTGAACGAGAATAGGAGGGAAGGATGCTTCTGAATGACCTGGAGTAGAGAAGATTGGCTGGCTGGGAAACCCTTCAGTTTGTAAGTGGTGGTACCAAATTCAGTTCTCAGAAATCCGTTTTGTTTTCTTTTACGATGAGATGTGTTGAGCTTTCTGCAAAGGGAAGTAGGACATTTAAGAGGACATTTAAGGCCTTACAGGTACTTTAAGCCCGTGGTTTACACTGTATTGTAAGGCAAACAAATTACTGGAGTGACTACAGACTTGCTTCCCTCAAATCAAAAGAGAAGTCATAGGAAAGAGTGATTTTTTACTCAGCTTTGAAAACTCTTTGTGGTACCAGCATATAGAAGCATTTTGCCACCACAGTGGACACTGGATGCAAAAGCAAACATCTCAAGTAAAATGCATAAGCCATGTTATGAACAGGGCTGAAAAGTACTGGGAACCAGATCCCACAGGGAATTTAGTGCCTGATTCCAAAGATGCCTTTGGAAATACTGGCCTCTGTCTTTGAAAATCATACATTAAGCAAAAGAGGATGAATAAAGAAAAATACAATCTAAAATATATATATATATATATATATATACACACATATTCTTCCTTTCTTAATTATCTTGGCTATGGTTAATAACACAAATGAGACCATAAGTTTATCAGAAATACTTGCCTGGCCACCTGCCAACAGCTTTTAACTCTGTGTTAACATCTGGACTTTCTGTTGCACAGTTGCTGTTAAGAAACAAATCAGAATGAATCTTCATGACAAAGTGCAAATAAGCTCCATGCTTCATGGAGAGTCACAGGAAGGAATTTTCTGCTAGGAAACAGCAAAGAAGAAAATGACAATGTATAAGTTAGAAGTTTGCATAGTGCAATCTGAGAAGGGAATCCCTCCGCGTGTGCTGCGGTGGCTGGAAGCATTACAGATGTGTGGGAGCTGTGAGGATGTCTTTGGACAATTCACCTTCGTGCACCCCTGGCCCAGGCAGCAGAGAGAAGTGCTCTGGCATCAGCTGTGCGCATGAAAATATACTGGGAAAATCAGCACATCTCCATTTGGCCGAATTTTGGCCTTGTTGCTGTCCGGATTAAAGATTTAAATGCACATCCTGCAGTTTGTTAGGATCGCGGTCTCTGTGGTCATACGTGCGGGTCCAGGCTCCTTCCATCACTCAGCATCCGAGGCGTCCAAGTTAGCTCTTTGGAGCACCAGGTTGCTCTCTGGAGCTGCCTTCCTCCTTCCACTGTGGATGATGGGAGCCTAGAGTGACTACAGCAAAGTTGAAAGGTAGTAGGGAACAAGGAGAGATCTGAGCATCATACACTTGCACAACCATTTTCCAGTGTTCCTGGCTCAGGATGAAAGGACGCGGTATGATATGCCTGTAATGGCAGAATCCCCAAGACACAGACAAGTGTCGCAAAAATCTTCAGCCTCTTAAAATCAGCAAGGGCTTTCTCCAAGCTTCAAAGGAAACCAAGACCCTGTGCAAGACTCAACAGCTCTTCTTCAGCACTGGCAATGCCACAGACATTTAAATGGCAACACAACCATTTTCTCTACAGTAGTTCCTTAGCACAATAGGTTAATTCTTGTTGATGCTAAATGAAGAAAACTGCCAAAGCTTCCTGAATGATCCCATTCTTGGCTTGGTCAGAATCCTGTTCCTGCAGCTCTTTGCAACTTTGGAGAGCCCTTCATTTTGAGGACAGAAATCTGAGGTTTCAAGTCCAGGGGGTTGTTTTGTTCTCAACTGGGCTGCGGGAAGAAGCAGGGATGAGCAGCCCAGCTTCTGCTGAGTTTACTGCTTTGTGGCAGTGTAACGTAGCCATGGCATAAAACCCTCATATTCCCATTGCAAGTTTAAAAATCCAAACCACTAAATCTACTGAGCTGGTGGGGCTCATTCTGCATCCCTGTGGGCAGCGGGCACAGCTCCTGTGTTGGGGAGAAAACCACTCTGCTGCTGAAGATGCTGGAGGAACAGATCTGGGCAATGGCTGTACGCCCTATTCTTCATGGTTTTTCTGCTTTTCAGTATGGAAAACACCCTAAAAAAGGGTAAAAGAGCAGGCTGCTATGGCAGGACAGCAATCAAGGCCAGTTCTTTATCTGTGGTGTCTGTTCTCCCTATTTCCCTCCTGCTTTGCAGTTTTCTCCAGGGGTGCATCGCTCGGCTGGGCTTTAGTCACGCTCCTGTTGTGGGAAGCGGTGGCTGTGCCCGGCTGTGCCCAGACCCCCCCCAGGGCCTTCGGTACCAGAGCCCCCTCTTTTAGGAAAATAGTGACAGGCCAGGGGGAAACATTTTTCAAACATAATTTGCTAGTCCTCAGGTGGATTATAAAATCATAAAGTTGTGGTGCTTCTTGTAAGCGCCAGTCAGCCTTTAGCATCTGTGCAACAGAAAAGCAAAAAAAAAGCCCAGAGAGAAAGACGTTGATAACCCAGGAGATGATCATGTGTGTGTCACACGCTACAGAAGTGGCTAAGTGGGAAGAGAATTGATGCAAAACACTGTTATACACAAGAAATATTGCAACGTGGAGTTTCCCCTTTAACTGCATGCAATTCTAATACCTGGCTGGACAGTTGAGTTGTCGAAGGACGGGTTTTCTACGCGGTGTGCCGAGGGTTACACACGCGCAGCCCTTCCATCCATCACGAGCGTGTGTAATTTTGCCTCCCTACGAACAGCGCAGAGAACGGTCCTTCGAACGGTCTGCGAATGGTGGTGACGGTGGATTTTCCTGGGTTGCGAGTGATTCCTCGCGGAGCTGAGGATTTTGCTGCATTTTAGGAAATGGCAGTACATGAGTCAAACAGGGAGGGTTTGGGACTGGGGAAAAAAAAAAAAAAAAAGGGTTATGGACTGATTGTCGCTCCAAATCCTGGCAAGTGGGGGGTTATAGACATAACTGCGCAGTTTTGAGCCCCCCGTTTCATATTGCACATATACAGACTATCCTGTATGAAGCCTCACGTAGCACAGGGATAGCCTGTGCTAAGCGTGACCTTGCAGTCAGCCTAGACCACAGCAGATGTTCAGCACCGTGTCAGCTGCGATTAGGAGATTATAGCAAAGTCTGAGCGAAACAATGTTCTTGCTGTTAAGCTGCAGTGGGAGGAGGGAGGTGAGGCAGGTTCGTACGCAGAGAGATGGATCCTGCAGATGCTGCCTGTGCACATGCTCCTTGGAGGAGCGTTGGGCTTGTGCACAGCAAAGATCTGGCTTGAGCATTGCTCTGAAGGTAATAACTTGTCAGACTTGGGGGCCTGATGCCCGAGTATCCGTGAACATTACGGCATTATCATAATGCCTATTATTGTTAAGGTCTGATCCAGTTCCCACCGGTGGGGAAACGTTCCGTGATTAAAATGGGCTCCGGGTTAAACCTTTGCCCTGCGCTGCAGCCCCTGCTCTGCGGAGCTGTGCCAGCCCCCACCGCGGGGGAACAGGCTGCCAAGGACCAGATCGCTGACGGCACCCGGTTATTCCAGCCGCGGTCCGGCTCTGCCCCTGGGTCCTGTACAGCCCTTACCTGCCAAGGTGAGTTCAGCCGGTATTTTGTAAAGGGAACAAAACCGATGTGAAAAATAAAAAACAGAAGCTGATGTTAAGAGACAAGCGTTGACTTTTTAGCGCTTGTTTTACTGACCTTGAACAACCCAGGGGAATCCGTGCTTGTTTTGCCTGCCAGAGCTGCTTTCTGTTGCTGATTTGAATGAGCTCAGTGTTGTCCGCTCTTTCATTGAACATACCTCTGCTTTTCTCTTTTCTCTTTATTTGAGGATTGAGTCTGATATTCGGTCTGTGCCTAACTCTGAGCTGCTTGCGTTTTTAACGTGACAGAAACCGAGTGCATGCCTGAGACTGATTTCTTGAACTCTTTGATGGGATTGGTGGAATGCGATGCTAATGGCCCCAAAACTGAGCTGGCATTTAAATAAATGAATAGATCCAACAAGGCCCTCAAACTCAGCGTGAGCTCTGTAGCCAAATGAGCAAGAAACGTGGGTCAGTTCAATATGACTGGGTGTCTTCTGGTAAAATAATACAAGGGAAAGACTATTTTTGCTCATCTTTACCAACAAGAGCTCCTTATGATTATATTTTCCACTCCACTGCTTGATAGTTTAAAGTGGGATGCTTTCTCTCTTTAGCTAACTCAGTCAAAGAAGTGGCTGTGAACAGAGATTCACAGATAAGTGAATTGGAATCAGTACGGAAAGGGGGGATACTTTTCATCTCCTTAAAATAGGAGGGCAAGAGGGATCTGGCTTTTGCATGTTTTGTTTTGGAAAGAACCCTCTCTAGATTAGCTCATTGGGGCGAGAAACCTCTTTTCCCTGAAGGAAGGAAAAAAATGGGATGTGGGGAGGGGACAATCATACAAAGCAAATGGAAATCAGAATCTGTCTCCAGCAGTTCTTTGATCCACTTGCGAAGGCACATTTAATAATAATTAAAAAAATCAGCAGGTTCCTAAGGCACCCTCCTGCTGTTGAGCGCTCAACCTCCCCAATTGATGGCTGCCATTGATCCATCTTCCAAACAGTCTTGCTGGTGCCATTTCTCCTTGACGAGCCTGTCCAGTCACATGTTGTATAAACATTTAAAACCTCCAGGTTAGAAAACATCCTCATTCTTTCAAGGATGTTTTAATCTTCACTGGACAATGCCTTTCTTTGTTACGGTGGAGGCTATATACGCAGTCCCTTGCAACTGTCTTGGCTTAAGTTCAATTCATTGTAGAAAGCGAGCTGGCCAAGACTTCAGAACAACCTCATTCTTTACAAAATGATAATATGGCACCATTACCTCTCCCTGAGTCTTTAGGGGGAGAAAAATCTGCCTTACTCAAAGAAAACAAGACCTCCATGGACAGCGTAAAAGGGCCTTTTCCTTTTCTATCATTGACCCAGTAGCAGAGGGGAGGGCTCTTGTGGAGAGGGATTTTCTCATACTTGCTGCATGTGGAGTGATCTGCACTGACGAATGTTTCTTTTGGAAGGTTTTCTGGTGGCCGATTTGCTGCTTAGATCGTGAAGCTGGTAATTTTAATTTCTTTTTTGCGGGCTGTGGTTTCTAATCGCGTTAATTTCTGAAGGACACAAACCCTTTACTTTCCGCAGGACAACTTCATCAACCTCAGCTTCCTGCGGCTCTTCAGGGCGGCGAGACTTATCAAGCTCCTTCGCCAGGGTTACACTATCCGCATCTTGCTCTGGACGTTTGTGCAGTCTTTTAAGGTGAGTGTTAGGCAGGTTGGAGGCAGGGAAGAGACGCGGGGAGATGGTAACGCTTGGCACGTCTGTAGCGTCGTCCATTGAGTATCGAAGAGCTTCCCCTTGCCAAGGGAATGGCCTCTCTGCACCTCCGCAAAGCAATTATAGGAATGTTAATTCTGCAGAAATGCTAACTGGTTTGCACTGAATATCCCCTGAACGCTGTAGGTGCTGAGCATTTTGGAAGATGAGTTTGAAAGCCGGATGGCTGCTGGTGCAGACCGGCAGCAAGTGCACAAAGCTCAAGTTGCCCTTGAAAACTACCACAAAATCCCTATGGCAAAACCTTGAGACTTGGGTATTAGCATAAGGAAATGGTAGTGCCTTAATGCCTGCTATTTGCCTGCCGCGAGTGCAAATTGCTTTCACCGGGTTTCAGTCTGGTAGAATTGGATAGAAGCAAAACCCAAACCGTTGCATTTTGGTAATACAAACTGTGAAGCTGTTTTTATGCCGTGGAGGATTACCAAGATGATTTTTTGTTCTAAAGTCGAGACAGTTGCTTTCCCTGGTTTCCTTTTCCCTGCCCTTCCCTCCCAGCAAGCCTCAGCACGTCGTGGCAGCTGGTACGTTGTGGCGCGGGGGCAACCGGCCACGGCAGCTGGATACGGCTCTTCTGAACTGCGTGACCCTCAGACGACTGCCGTACAGCAGCTTGGTTCTCAACCTGCGCTTAGCTTCGAGATAGCTGTTTTCCAGGTCTACGTAAGAGCCCACAGGCCCCAAAGCTGGTTATTTTTAACAGCTCTCAGCTGGTTTGCAGCCTGTTTCCACAGCTTTTTGTGTTTTAACTTGGATTATGGGGTATGCTCAGGTTCTGCAGCGCAGAGAGGAGATCATTTAAGTTGAAATCTGGCTTTTGTAGCACTGATACTGAGCTCTAGCACACTAGTATTTATTGACTGTGCAGCTGTAGGGTGCAGCCCCCCAGTCCCATCACACACGGATCCCCTCCTGGAAAGCACTGACCTCCCTGGCTGCGGAGATCTTGCAGGACTTTCAGAGAAATATAAGTAGAGAGGTGATGTGGGAAGGCAAAGCGCAAGGTCAGGGAGCAGCCGAAGCTGGATCTGTTCACTAGCTCACAGCCACAGCCAGGAATTTCATCTCCCCGTGCACCTGGCGGGTGGCTGGGCGAGCCTGGGGACCCTTCCCCGGGCTTGGCACAGGGTCTCGCTGCCTTCTGGGCTGAGCTCTGAGGTCTGCGGGTGATAGCTTATGTCCTGGGTGCTGGGGAGCTTTGTCTGCAGGTTGGTGCAATGTCGGGGTATTTTGTGTGGTGCTTTCTGGAAGGCGTTACGGTGGCAATGGGTATTTAACGACGCAGAGTGTGGTGGGATGCAGAGCAACCAGTTTCTTTGGTTTAACTGCGCTTTCAAATACATTGTGGTGTCTGAGTCAAAATGGTGCAGAGAGGTTATTTTAGGTGATAAAACTGGGGGGAGGAGTGTGGTCTTTCCAAAAAAGGAAAAGACTTTTTAAGAGAAGAAAGGCATTTCTCTCCTGTGGTTGGAGATGCCGGGTGGCTCTGCTGGGAGTGCTGGCCAGCCCCGTGCCTGCTGCGAGAGAACTGGGATGGAGAACTGGTTTCAGCAAAGCGTGAATGTGGCTATTGCTTTGCACCGGAGCTGGTCGAGAGGGAAGTTTCTATTAGACCTTTTAGACTATAGAGGCAAAACCTTTCTGGATGGGAACATAGCGATTGCTTTTTTCTACAAGCAACCTGGAGAAGACCTGCAGGTGTCTGTGCTGTTATCCCACGGCCAGGGCTGGCAGCGAGTCTTGTATCACTGTACGACCTTTTGGGAGACACCGGACAGGCAGCTGGTGCTCTCACATTCCACTTCTCTCTTATGTTTTCACTCAACCATCAAGCAGCTAGTGGAAAGGGACTGCGCTTTGGGGGGTTGCAGTGCCTTAGATTTGTTAGGTCGTGTTTTCCGTGAGGGTGGATGGAGGTGGAGTTGCTGCTGCTCTCACCTTGTAACTCGTGAGGAATCCTGCAGCCAGCAGAGCCTGTACCAGAGGCTGAGACGTGCGGTCTGCAGGTATAGGATGTTCCCACTCGGGAAGGTGTCCTTGGACTGTGTAGTCTTGGCTGGATCTTGGGAGAGGGGGCTCAGCCAAGGCCCTTGTCAGTATAATCCCGACCCTTTCCAAAGCGTGTGTGCAGAGTGCTGCCCCTGAAGCGGAGCCGGGAGGGTTCCCGGGCTGTCTGGGGAGCTGCCTGGCCACCTTTCCCCCATCCCTGAGCTCTCGGTCCTTGTCCCTTCTGCAAAAGTGTCCAGCAGAAACCACATCAGCCCTTTGCCCCATGTTTCCTACTGGGTTCCCCGTGGGTTGCCCCGAGCATCACACGGTTTAGCCCTAGGGCAAGATTTCTCATTTTTTCAGCTATTGCTAATTAAGAAGCATTAATTACCCATTCATTTAGCCTCAGTGGAAAGTAGCTATTACTCTCAGCTTGGTTGACATAATTACATTGTAGCCTTCACTGATTTCTTGCTAAAACTCAGAATCTTTTTGTCCTCCTGGGATTGCAATCTGTGCCTGTTTCAAAGCAGGAACTTGTTTCTTAGATGTATATTTTTTTCTCATACTAAATTTTCACAAAGGTCATTAAAAATTAATGTTCGTACACTTATGCATAGAAAGTATCAGTGCCTGCCGGTACCTCCAGTGTTTGCTGCGGAGCTTCTTATTGTGTTTTCCCTGCTTACTGCTTATCTGCTTGCAAGGATGTATAGAGAGCCCTTGGAAAACCCAGACTGTTTTGTGATCGATGAATGCCTGGCTCCAGGGTAGCTCATGTTCTCTTCCCAGTTCCTTCATCTGAAGGACAAATGCCACAAAACACAGCACTGCCTGGGAATTAAATGCTACCGGCTGAGGTATGCATTTGCTGTCATTAATACCACCTTCTCCTTTCCCACAGGCCTTGCCTTATGTGTGTCTCCTCATTGCAATGCTCTTCTTCATCTATGCCATTATTGGCATGCAGGTAAAATTCTACCTTTAATACTGACCATAAGTAACCTGGTTTTGTCCCGCTGGTTCAGGATGCAAATGGGTTATTGCCTGCGCAGCAGGATCAACACCTGACTTAAGATGAGGCGAAAGCCCAGTGCCAGGTAAATTAAAAGTACAAAAAAGGCCACTTTTTCTACCCTTATTGCCAGGTCTTGTGTTGGACGTGGCCCTGGGTGTACAGATATTTCTGGGCGTACAAAGGGAGAGCGTGGGCAGGCAAACGGGCTGCGGGTGACGAGCCTGCAGCACAGCATCTCCCGCGGTGGGCAGCCGTGTCTCCCGTGGGCAGGGCACGTCCCTTCCTCGGGGTACGGGCATGGCAAGAGGCTGAGAGCAGGGAGCAGCTCAGGCCTTGCCCCTTTCTGAACAGAAATGAGACACTTTTCTTGGCCTGGGATGGAGCTGAACTGTGGTGTTGGAAAGGGTCTCTGTGAAGACGAAGCACATTAAACTGATTTTTTCCCCGTTTGATCTCCACATTTTTATCTCCCTCTTCAGCACAGAAATTATTCCAGCTTTTGAGATCCCTTGAATAAGGACAAATTCTTTCCTTGTCTTTTCTCCCAACTCCATTTGATCTACCTTTACTGACAACACCCACGCGAGGATGCGTTTGGCCTGAATTGCGTCTGTTTTCTGTGGCAGGTATTTGGAAACATTGCACTAGATGATGAAACCTCCATTAATCGGCACAATAACTTCCGTACTTTCCTCCAAGCCCTGATGCTTCTGTTCAGGTAAGTAAAGTATAAAATACCATAAGAGCGATAAATAAGTCTTTGTTTTCCCATATGCCAGTTTAGCTGCTGAGACTTAGGCATCCTCTAAGGAAGGTATTTGGAGTAAAGCATCCATTCCTGCTTCTTCCTCCTTGGCATTAAGGGATGGCCCGGCACATCTCCGAATACGATAGATCTGATTCAACACACCAGCATCTCCACAAAGTGACACCCAGTGCTGTGACATCCCACGTCAACTCAGGCAGAAGCTTTATATAAGCCAGAAACCGCCTGGTTTAACTGATCAGTGTGGTTCCTGTCATGAAGCTTACTTTGTTGTTTTGTTTTTTTTTTGAAGTGAGAATTCTTTTAATTGGTCATTTTTGCATTACCAACAAGTTAACACTTCATGTATCAATGCCACCTCTGCTTCAGAGTGAAAGTGTTTGCATCTGGGGTCATTCTGCCTAGAAATGAAGCATTTTCAAATGAAAAAAAAAGAATGAAATGACAGATTTTCATTTTCAGACCTGGCAGCAGTGAAGTGCAGGCCCTGCTCCAAATTGGGGCAGCTTGGGGAAGATCTGGATGTGTGCCGTGTGGTGCGGAGACACCGCAGTTAATAACTGCTCTGGCCCCGCAAGCGCCTGCCAGCCGCGCCGGGGCTCGGTTCTGTGGGTTATGTGGCGCTTGTAACTGGGTATCTTGCCTGGGATTTGGTTTGCATAGTTTCTGTGAAGCCAGACGGAAATGAAATTAGCCCTCTCTAGCTCAGAATAATCACTCGACTCAAAACTCTGAATTTTAATAAAACCGGATAATTATTCCGTCTCGTATCCAGACCTCCTGGTCCCTTTCCAGACCCACGCGGCAGCCGCAATGGGACAGAAGGGGCAGAGGCAGCAGGACTGCGATGGGGGAGCGGGGTTCTGCACAAGGGAATGGGCCTTCAGGACTCAGTGCCACCCGTGGGGGAATCTGCTGTATAATTCCGCTGCTAAACATAGTAACCTGGAAGCTATTTCAGTTTACATTGAGCATCAAGTTTTCTCAAAGGCCAGGAGGAAGGCTTGTGAGCTGGCTCTGTGTGCAAATGAGCATGGCTGTGAACAACGTTGCCACAGGATGGGCTGTTTGTGGCGTGGTGGGGGGTGTCCCTAAAAACACCTCTGAGCCTGGTGCAATGACAGAGGGAAAATCTGAGGTTATGTAGGAAGTGAACATGGGGATCCCCCGGCTTCTGATCCATGCATGCACGTTGCAGGGGATGGTTTATTTTGAGGGCACACCCCCTGGGACTCCAAAGTTTTTTCCTTTTGGCTGTTTTTCTCCCTATAGTAGAAGAAGAAGTTAGAGGGAGAGGAGGGAAATAATAGAGAAAACCCAGGAAACTGTTATGAGAAAGGAACCCAAGTCACTATGATCAACCAGACGATCCTGGTATTTCTGTACCTGCCTGATAAAGGAAATAAGAGATTCGAGTGGAGAAGCCTGGTTTCATTTCCCAACATCTCCGTTGGGTTTGCAGCCAGCACTAGGACAGAAATGTTAGCTGCTTCAAAAGGGAACAATATAAACTCTATTTACTCACATTTGCGTTCTGCACTGGACATGTTTAAATCAATCTGGTTTTATTCTCCGTAAAACCAATAAAGCTTAGCCTACCTGAGCCTGTTTGGTTTCTTTTACCCCTCTGTAATAGAGGGAAATGTTCTTTCTCCTTTCTTTTTCATGTCAGCAGGCTGCTCATTCAAATTCCTAATGTAAATATAGTCTCTCCACCTGGACACAACCTTCCACCTGATTCATTTAGTTAATTGGGCACAGTAATACCGCGAGGTGGATGCCCCTGGTAAGAGGGAGGGGGGTGGATAAGCTCACCTTCTGCCCTCCCCGTCTGCAGGAGCGCCACGGGGGAAGCCTGGCACGAGATCATGCTGTCGTGCCTGAGTAACAGAGCCTGCGACCCGCTCTCCGGCCTCACCAAAAACGAATGTGGCAGTGATTTTGCCTATTTCTACTTCGTGTCGTTCATCTTCCTGTGCTCCTTCCTGGTAAGTCGGTCCCCATCTCTCCCAAAGCAGAGGTGCTGGTGTGGTTCCCCCCCAGCCCTTTCCTCCCCACTCCCTTGCTTCCTCCTTCTCCCTAATTATAATTTATACAATATTACAAGACAGCTTTGCTAAAAACCATTTATCATCCTGGTGATAAAATCCCTTTAATCCCCAAAGAGATCATTTAGTCATTAGTTTAAAGGGAAGGTTTTTATCTTTCTTCTCACAGGGGGGTCTAATATTTGGAATTAAGCATTAATCTGTTTTGTCTTGATTTGTAACATGGTCCTTTGAAGAAGGGGATTGGGGAGGGCAGGGGAGAATAGCCAAGATCACATTGGTTCAGAAGTGCTTGCAGCAGGCAGCTGGGAGCATCACACTTATTCGTGTTTTGTTTTGTTTGTCAAATAAATGCAATGATCATTGTCTTCTGCAATGGTGCCAGGGAAGCTTTCGATACGAAAGTACACAGAGCTGTTGTACTTGAGTCGTGTCTGTGGCCCTCATACGGGGCTGGGTCTAAGCTTTAATAGGTGCTGGTGTCTTTCTGATCACTTGTGTGCATAAAAAGCTCTCTGCTCTTGGGGCTTGGTTCACTTTCCTGCACCAGTGGGACAGAGAAATGGAAAACCAGGGACAGGGACCCAATTAAGCCTCAAGCATGAAGAGATGAAAGTCACAGCTCTGAAATGTACCAAAAAGCAACGTATCAAGCCTACATTCAGTTCCATGGGTTTGCTTTAAAATATAAGATTTGATGCTTTGTGCAGCTAATCCCTGCTATCACCAGAAACCTTTAACCAGGAAAAAGAGGTACACGTGGGAGTTTGATGCTGGGTATAGATAGACCAACTTCAGTGGCCCCTACGGAGATCCTTTGTCCGACTGCTGTTGCGCCTTTGACATCCCGTGGTTTATTTCTTCTGTATATATTAAAAATCGTGGAGCCCTGAAAGCTTATACAAAGTTAATGCTCCATTTACCGATTCCTTCAGCGTGCTGTATTTTAAAGCCAATTTTTTTTCTTGTACAAATCCCTAACCCAACATCAGACATTCTCACTGTTATTTTCAAGTGCATTATTGTTTCTGAAGCATTTTCTTTAAAAAAAAAAAAAAAACAACAAACCACACCCCCCAGACTCACCCTCCCTGGCTCATAGCAGCTGTCCCACTCGAAATGTAGTAGCAGAATTGGAGGCTGGAACACATCTGTGCAAAATACAGCTTTGTGTGAGCTGTGTCCCTGAGTCAGCGCTCCCGGAAAACCCTGGGAAAACACACCCTGGGCTTGCTGGCAGAGAGAGGGGAGAGCCCTGGGGAAGAGCGCAGGCAGGGAGGGCAGGCTCCAGAAACAGGCAGCGGAAAGGCAAGCAGCTGGACCGCTACGGCACAGGGCTGTAACTCATGTCTTAAAATGCATTCGGCACTTCATTGCAATGAAACATGTGGTTCCCCACAAGCGATTAAAGCATTACAGAGCCACAGCCTTGCCAGGAGGGCACATTTTTATGGTTTGTTCCATGTTGTTACAGCATAGATTGGTGGGGAATGGGATAAAACGTATTTGTTTTTAAATGTTGTTTCTGGCTCTTTGTGGATGTCCAGCCTGACATAATTTTCCTCCTGTAATTTACACTCTTGAAAAATATACATTGAAATTTAAAACTATACAAGAACTTTAGAAACAGCTGTACGCAAACAAGCAAAAACTGTACTAAGCCATGGCTGGAGCTGGGAGTAATGGAAAGGGGTTTGGGATCAAGGGGCAAACTCTCAAAGGCTTTGCTGCCTTTTGATGCTCTGGGGGTTCTGTGTTACATTTGGGGTACCTGCAGCACACGAACGAGCCCTGCTGATGTGGTTGTAGTGCTGCCAGTCTTTGAGTAGCTTATTGAGAGCTGGGTCGGACATCCCTGTCCAGCACCACATCGTGCATGGCACCGATACTGGCCTGTATCAGAAATAGAGGAGTGGGGAGGGGATTGTGCCCCTGTACTGGGCACTGGTNTCCCAGGGCTGGTCTAGGCTGTGCTGCACACAGACCCTGCGAGCATCTGGGAACCGGGGTGGCACGAAGGACTGGCTTGGTTCCCCAAAGCCAGCAGAGCTGTTCGGTGTAGGGCTGCATTCGAGCTGA
Organism: Pelecanoides urinatrix; assembly: GCA_013400755.1. NCBI lineage: Eukaryota > Metazoa > Chordata > Aves > Procellariiformes > Procellariidae > Pelecanoides > Pelecanoides urinatrix. The sequence goes on from VZTQ01014685.1 coordinate 271,175, forward strand.
CAAGCCTTAACGCTCAGCTGCAGGAGTGAATTCAGGCACGTTGCTGCAGAGGCAGAAGCCCTGTTTGCAGCTGGGGTGCGCCCAGCTGGGTGCTGTGCAGCACGGCCTGGAGAAGACCCTTGGGTGGTGTAAGAAACCCCAGTGCCCTCGTGTAGGACATTGGTATGTTGGGGGCTGCTCCCTGCTTTCTGTTGGGGTGGGTTCTAAAAAATAGATGGACTACAGGTCTGGCAGTGGAGGACCGAATGCATTCGGTGGTGATGTGGTGATTTTTGTGGACTCTTGTCTGTAGTGGTGGATCGTGTGTCCCAGCAAGAGGCAAGAGCCAAGACCCCTTCAAACCTCCAGATCACACAGGAATATGAATTCTTTCAAACTGCACAAACCCCAAACTCCACTGCCTGATTTTCTGTTAACGCCCGGCAGACCAGCCGGGGACACCCATGTTCAGTTTAACGCTGCTCGTCCCCGGCTTCTCCGCAGCCCTCCTTGCTCAGCGCGGGGCAGGGCAGCGGCTCAGCCTGCCTGCAGAGGACACAGTGAAGGTAGAAGGGAACCCTGTGCCGGTCAGGTCTTTATCTGGCACAGGAGCGTCCGTTCCCGCCTGCCCTCCTGCTCTTCCATTCTGCTGGCTGCAGCTTGATCTTTTCCCGTTGAAATCCTCGTGACTCTTCCATTGGCTTTAATAAGAGGAGAGTCTTTATATGCCAGAAGCATTTGCCGGGCTCTGTGTTAGACAGCGGCCATTAGGGACAGGATCCTTTTGTGAGTCCTGCCCCTCGTCTTTCTGGGGATCTTTGAAGGTTTGAATTGTTATGAGTCTAAAATAGGACATTCAGGCTGAAGAATGGTTTTTCTTCTAGCTATTCTTGTCTTGATGTGCCTTGATATGAAAGTACTGGAAGAGTTCACATCACCCGGTTGGTGGAGCAGCCCGTGTGCTGGTCTGTGCTGGCGTAGGATGAAGAAGGGGCAAGGGAGAGGTGCTGAGCCGGGCTCTGGGATGGCTCATGCTGTGGGGCTTCACCAGCGATGGGGACGTGGCCAACCTGTCCGTGGTCAAAAGCCGTGGCCAACCTGTCCGTGGTCAAAAGCCGTGGCCAACCTGCCGCATACGGCAGAGCTGGAAGGGGCTTGCAGCGTGCCGGGGAGGAGGCGGTGAGCAGGGTCCCCAGGGAGCCAGGGCTACCTGTGTAGGGTTTATTCTCTGGGGTGCGGCTGCTTCTTGTAGAAACCACACACCCTGCTAAGGGAATCAGACCTGCTCCCCTTCCAGCTTTTTCTCTTTTCCTTTTCTCTCTAATTGCGTTGTTGCTTCCTCTCTGCAGATGTTAAACCTGTTTGTGGCTGTGATTATGGACAATTTTGAGTATCTGACAAGAGACTCCTCCATCCTTGGGCCCCATCACTTGGATGAGTTTGTTCGTGTCTGGGCTGAGTATGACCCAGCTGCCTGGTATGTACGCTGCTATATGTGGAGAAAAGGATATACATTGAGTATAAATACCATACCTATACACAAAAACAGCCTGTTTCAATGTGAGTGCAGCTACAGAAGGAAAACAACTCCATAGCTTGAGGTAACGTAGTGGTAAATGCTCCAACTTCAATTCACTGCGCACTGGAGATGAACAAACCTGATGTCATTACAAGGGCATTTCCTTCAAAAAGACATGAGATAGACGTAAACAACAAATCAAGAAGGCAAAACACACCCTCCTCCCCACACACACACACGGCCAAAAATTAATAGGGTAAATTCAAATGATCTTGGCTAAATGGCCATGTAGAAAAGCTGTTTAACATTTCCAAAAGGAGCTTTGACTGCCTTTGGTTTCTGTGTCCTGTTTTGGAGACAAAAATACGCTGAATCTCTTGCCATTGGCAGCAGTTCAGGTAACTTGAGAGGCTAGGCCTTGTTGTACCTCATTTGTGCAGCATTTCTCTCCTCGCTGAGAACCACCTGAATGGTTTCACAAATCCTGTGCAGAGACCTGAGGCCACACACAAAAAAAAAAAAAAAAAAAAAAAGAAGTTTTCCAAGGTGCTGTCTCTCCCTTAGAAGGAGATGATGTACCCCACCGCTTTGCATCTGAGCCAAGTGCTACAGGCTCAGTCTTCACCGTTTGCTTTCACCCCGCTGCGAGGCAGCAGGGAGTGACGTGACGTTTCTCAAGGTAAGGGTGGTTTGCTGAAAACATGTGATTTTTAAATAGACATTTCTCATCGAACCCGATGTTTTGATCTTGGAAGCCTCCTTCTAATGACATCAAATTGTAAAAGGGCATTTTGTTCTTCTGAATAATATTTTAGCTTTTGGACTTGCAGTTGTAACAGAAGAGGTGCAAAATAATAAGAAGAAAACGCAATGAGCCTAACTTTGGAAGCATTTCAGTTCTCAGTGAGCCTCTGATAAAATGTTCTTGATATATGGGTGTGTTAAAGGAGGGAATGGTTTTCTCACAGCCAGGTGGTGAGGTGTTTGGTTTTATGGTTTTATCTCTGTTTATTTTTTTACTCAAAGACACTCGCAGGGAAAGCTGCACCTGGGCTTAAGTACCGCGGCAGCGGAGTGGCACTGTGCTGTGGCAGCCCAGGAGCCACTGCTGCAGCATTTTAAGGAATTTTTTAAAAATGAGGGAACGGCTCTGACCAGTGATCACTTCTAGAGCAAGACTGACTTTAATATATTGCTTTTCTCCATTGCCCAGAGAAAGCTACTGCACGACAGTCCCGGTGACTGTGTTATTTTCATTTCTAGATGCTCTGAGATACAGGTTGCAGTAATTGCCTTGATACTCTGCAGCTTGGGAATTTGCCTGTTGGGGGATGTTTTTTAATTTAAAGCCCTACTAATTTTGTATCCATTTTCCTCCCCACAAGTTACTCTGCAATGAATCTCTTCTGTATTTGTAATGAAGCTGCCTCCCGCTCCTCCAATCTTTCCACTCTTTTTTGTTTCCCTTCGGTAGAGACAGATGCAGAAACTGTTTGTATAATCAGCATCTCAAACTCCCTGCTAGGATGCAATTAAACTGCATTAAAATCTCAGTTGAATTGATTTAGGCTAACTTTAAAAGTAAACCTATTCCAAAATGACTGCATTTCTCTGAACTGTGTGATTTTTAACTAGCTCAAAGCCACCCATACTACAAGCCTGCATATATACTGCACACATACTAGCAGCTCGTAATCTCCAAGCAGATTTTCATTACCATGTGCTGTGTAAGACAGACAAGTCCTTTGTGGATATTTGGCAGGCAGTAAATAGCTTTTTTTTGCTTTTACAAATCCAGTCCTATCTCTTACCACTAGAAAATCTCAATGAGACTGAAAACTTGGGAGTGCCCGCTCTCTCCTTAAAAAATAGTCTTGGCTCAGATTAGCATCTGTGGGAGGAGTAACACACCTGCAAGGGAAAAAATTAGTATAAATTGCTTTTTTAATGTTTATGTGTTCAGGAACTTTCCACCCATATGAGGCAGAAGCATTAAGTTTACAGAAAGATTTGCTCGCTCTATTAGCTCTGAGTGCAGAAGTTACATTTTGTGAGGCACTCAGGGGCCAAACCTTTTCACTTCTAGAGCTGTTAATACTGAAGATGACATATATTAAGATCCTAATTCTGCCTTTCTCTAACCTTGTTCCCGTTTTGCTCTGGTGTGAAGCTATTGGTGTTGGCAGAGTGACCGGGGGCAGAAGTGCGAATCAAAGGACAGCCAAGACATGGTGCTCGAGGCTTGATCCTAAAACATGTACATGTTCTGGATTTTCCATGTGTGAATAGTTCCACTGAAATCACTTATGTTTTCATAAGTGGGACTAACATTTCCACAATTTAAGAGTAATCTGAAATCCCTTCACAGTCTAAGACCAGAACAGATCTTTTGATCATTTGGGCTGAACGTCTGTGAAGCTCTGGACATGGTGTTTCACAGTAGCTGTCCATGGGCTGAGCTTAATAACTTGTCTTTTAAGGTACGGCTCCCAGCAGTTGTTTCACTAGTTGGTCAAACTCATTGAAAGAAAATGTTGATCCAGTTTTTGTTTTCCATGTCAGCCATTTCAGCTCCCAGTATAGACGTGTAGGGGAATGGTAAATAACCACAGCATAATTTGCAAGAAAGATGACTCCCAGGCAATGTTATCCTATGCTCAGATGCAGGTGAGCTGGTTCCTACTTCCATCTGTCACTAACTGATGGCCTCTCTCAAGGTCTATTCTTCGATTGTCCCAAGGAAAAGGCAATTACAGTGTTTCTTTGCATAGCTTGAGTCCCTCGATGAAAGATGCTGCATGGGTAAAAAGTACAAGTGTCGTTATACTTTTGTTATATAGATAATATTTTAAACGTAGGCTTAATGTATATTTATTTACATACCTATTTCCAATATCACCTTTGTTTTTGTTACAAAATCCAACTTTCTATAAACTTTTCTGGGGAAAAACATTCAAAAGGAAGTAAAAAAAGCAGCTAGCAGCTGTTGTTCTAGATGTGTGTCACACTCAGTAGGGGTAAGTATGGGGAAACTGTTGGATTTAGGGGTGGCAGAAGCCTTGGGCTCACAGAAAAAGAGAGAATGAGAGAAATGGGGCACGCACAGCGGTTTGGTCCGGGGCTGGGAGTTAATCAGGAAAGGAGTGAAAACACTGACTTTAAGGATGAACTGAGAAAGAAAAGAAAATTGGATTTCTATAAGCTTTTATTTATTCGAGATATATAAAGTGAGCGCTTTATCTCTCTTACACCCCCCCTTCCCAGTGCAGACCCCTTAGAGATACTGGAAACGTTGGTCTTGCCATCCCATTCCCATCAGTTGCTCCAAAGAGCCAAGGGAGATGCTACTGGCAGCACCTTCTGCGGTCGGGAGGAGGTGCAAGCGCTCCCAAGGGAGAGCTTTTTCTTAGCTATCCGAGATTGAGGGATGCTGATGAAAATAAACAAAACTCAAATAGCTTTAAATAACCTGGGAAAGAATCCCTGTGTGTCATAATTTGCTGACGTGACCTTCCGATGCAATACATCTGCTGGTTTTCAAGCCTTCCACAGCCTCTCAGAGAGCTCAGGGAACTGCTCATATTTATTTTCTACACGCTGATTTTACAAAACTGCTCTAAAATTTCGTTAAGTTTCTTGACTCAGTTAAACCAATATACTTTTTATAACCACGATTAGGCCTGCAGCCAAGGACTTGCACAGTTCTATTTGATCTGTTTCTGAATTAATAGTTTTGAGTTGATTGTGAAGGTTTTGAAGAGACCTTAATTTTTCACATCCAAAAAAGCAGTAATATTGAAAGAGAGATTCCAAAATATTCCAGCCTTCATTTTTATATAACATACCAAAATAAACATAGTGAAGCCAAATCATCTCGTTTTTCTTTAGAGGTCATTTTGAAGTTCAGTACGGCTCTTTTTGTACATGATCTGGTTACTTACAAAAAATTAAGAAATCTAATCCTGCTGTTAAATTAGCTGAAAATATTGTTGGGAGTTAATGAGACTGACCATAAAGCTACCTCGAGGCGCCTGATTTCACCTACTGGTAATGAAGGCTGGATTTTCCCAGTGCCAGTGGCCAAGACGGCTCTCGAGATGGCAGTTTCTGGACTTCCAGCAAATTGCTTATTGCCCATGAAGCAGAGTACAGCCCTGCTGGGGTCACGTAGGTGGTAACAGTGGAAGGTAAAGGTGCCCAGGCTCTTTTGAACCAGCTCATTTGAATCCCAGTAATAATCCATTAAATAGGCTATTTGTGTGCTGCAGGCTCTGGTGTTGCTGGGCTGCTGCAGGACCTGGGCAGGGGGTAGGGGCCGTCTGGAGGCAGATGCTCAGGCACAGGGAATTAAAACATTAGTGATAAAGGTAACCAAATGCAATGGTTGGAAAGCCTTGCAAGTGGCACTGAAGTCTTCATAGAAGAAAATCCAAGGATATAGATTTTGTTGAGCAGTTGGAAGTTCTCTCTCTCTCTCTTTCTCGGTGTTAAATTGCCTCCTTCATTGCAAGCCCAGTTGCTGTCAGACTAACCTTGCTTTTCAGCGTGATTTGCCCTTCCAACTTCTCCTGTTTACCTGGGGAAAAACTGATTCACCTTGGTTTTTGCTGTCGTAACATCTGATGTTTTCTTTCCAGTTGCCGGATTCATTATAAGGATATGTACAATTTGTTACGTGTAATTGCTCCACCCCTGGGCTTAGGAAAGAAGTGCCCTCATAGGGTGGCATACAAGGTTTGGAACTTCAGAGACTCCCTCCAGCATTTTCAGTTCGGGTTTTGTTTCTTTTTACCCCCCACCAAGTGCAAATGCAAACAGTACAGAAAAGAAACTGTAACGTAACTAACCCCTTGCCTGAAAAAAGGAATGATTGACTGACTGCCTCCTTTTTCCTCGATGCATCTCTTCCCCATCTACTCCCACACCCCAGCTGGCTGGAGACAGGCAGCTTTATGAGACAGTGAACCCTCCAGCTTCCATCCTGCCAGGTCTAGGTGGGAAGTGTTGGGGAGAAGCCGCACAGCATCTGAGCACTTTCTCTCTATACATACACATCGGAGAGAAATGTCATCCCAAGATTTCTAGGGACTAGCAAGTCTGTTTTCTTTGGGCTTCATAGCATTGTTGCTCCAGTTGAATGGCCAATGTTTGAACCCTTCGCTTTCCTGAGCTGGAAAGACATTTGATCTGGGCACTGGTTAACTGGGCAGCAGAGTGGGATGGTTACCTAGGCTGGGGAGAGAGGAAGGGATGAGCTTTTCACAGTGCAACAGCAACAGCCAGAGATTGCCGTGAGAGCAAAATTATGTCTCTGAGATCATAAGCTGTGATGGACATCCAGTCAAACCTCCTGCCTCATGGCACAGGAGAAGTATACTGTGCTTAGGAGCTGAGGTGGGGAATGAAGGACAGATCTTGCCAAGAAATCAGCATGGGATGGCACTGGACTTCAGTGGGGTCCCAGTCACAGGCAGGGATTTTCTTGCAGTCGGTATGTGGAGAGCAGAAGATGAAGGAGAGAAGTGGAAGCAGCCAGCATGGAGCTTGCTTTTCTCTTCCGCTCCAGCCCAGGTGTTTTCCACACCTGATTGGGGATTAAGAGTTAACAAGTATTGCAGGGAAGGCAGGACACCCTGTACCTCCAGCCAGGGAGCAGGGCAGAAGAGAGAAGCCAGGGGGAAGCCATTGGCTGTAATTACAATTTATGTCTCTCAGCAGCCTTTAAATTAGCTCTGGGCTATAAAACCTGGGTGGTAGTTTAGCTGTATTAGTTACCAAGGACAGGAATAGATGTTTTTGGCTTGGTAAGTCTCTCTGCCCCCTCCTGCATCAATGCTTTACGTAGGAATTGAGTGAGACCCATGTCAGGGCAGCGGCTGGTTTGCGGGTGCCTGCTTCTGTAGCTGCCTGCTTGAGAAAGGGCTTTCATAGGGGTGCTTAGGTCTTGGTTTCCCTGCTAGTACAGCGGAGATGATCATACTGTCCTGCTTTTCCAGGGGTTAAACATTAATTAATAACATGCTGCAATATACTTAGGTCTCCTCAGATGACAGGCAGCACAGATTTGCACCATATAATAAGCAGGCAGCTCACTGGGAAAACAAAATGAGATTGTCATAGTCATGCTCCCAGTTTCAGGAGTCAGAAAAAGGCGAAGCAGAATTCCTTGCTGTTTCTGCATCCCTTGCTTTTCAGGGCAGGATTTTATTTACCACCAACACGTGCTGAAGGTAGATGCCATCAGTGATGGGCTGGTCTGAGGGCCTCTTCCCAAATCTCTGCAACTCCCAGTTCCCTCTAACATGCAGAACAGCCAGCTGCCCTCTCTGGTGGAGACCACCAGTTCACCTTGGCTCGATGAAGGAGGGGCCCCATCAAATGTAAGGGAGAAACAGGTCCCCCTTCCACCACTGCAAATGGAGTGCTGGGCTTTTGTCAAACCTGAATTCAGGCTGGAGGAGAAATTCAGGCTGGCCGAGGTTTTGCAGCATTGCACCCTTGGCTTGGAGTCAGAGCAGTCCCAGTCTGTCCCCTGAGCAAACACACCAGGACTGGCTTTTTGCATCTCTCGTAGCCCACAGGCTAACCCGAAAACCAAACTCTCTATTTGCTGAAGGAAAGCTGAATATTTTCTCTAAGCCCTACCTCTCCCTGTCCCATAACTCTGCCTACCAGCTCTCCCTGGCATGGAGAATACAGCCTCTTGATTGACTGGTTTGGGGGGGCGAGAAGGGGAAGCATCCCTCCACCCCCGCAAAGAGCCAGCCAAACCCGAGCCCTCCCCACACCCTCTCCACCCCGAGCGGGGACATCAGTCGTTCCCCACAGGGACCCACGTGCCCAGGCGCAGCTCTGGCCACGGGACATCCCTGCAGCGAGGAGGAGACGTTGGGCGTTGAAACACAGCAACGGCAGCGGAGAAACCTTCCTATTTACCCACCTCTTTCTTTTGGTTTTGTTTTCCTGAGAAACCTGATTAACCGGATCTCTGTTTTCTTGTCTGCTTTCCCTTCTCTCTCCTTTTCATTTGCTCCCATGTGTTGCCTTTTTCCCCATCCCCTTCCTTTGTTCCCTCCCTTCCACCCGGTCTGGTTTGGTTTCTGTGTCCTCTTGCTTTTGCCTCCCTGCCTTTGACTCCAAGCGGGCGCATCAGTTACACAGACATGTATGAGATGCTGAGACACATGTCCCCACCTCTAGGCCTTGGAAAGAAATGTCCTGCTCGCGTTGCCTATAAGGTAGATCAACCCCCCGAGAAACTCCTGCCAAACCACCAGCTTTTTGTGCCGTGGCTGAAGTGGGTGCCGGTTTTCTGTGGCATTTGTGTTGTTCTCCTGGACTTTTCTGGTGCTTTCTCTGCTTTCTAAGCAGACTGGATTTTGGATCTTCTGCTTTTTTTTTTTTTTGTAACATTTTTTTGGTCTTTGAAACTATGGCACATCAGTTTGTCTTTCTAAGTATGTCTCTGCTATCTCTGTCAGTGTTTCTATCTCTCCTCTCTCATTCTGCTTCCATTTAGGCTAATTTGGGGAGGGAGGGTGCTAATGAGCAAATTACTCCGCCAATATGATCCCCATTTATCTTGCTACAGCTCTTTGACTATCTGTTTTCACTAGCCCTTCAGTAGTATGTTGTTTTTTTCCCCCTCTTAATTAGATTGGAGTAATTAGAGTAGGCAGTACTGTAGGAGTTAGCAAGCTATTAAACACAGGCAACACCAGAAGGGCTTCTTAAATACCCTCATGAAAGAAATCATTTTAACAGAAAACATTTAAGAGAGTAAGATGAAGAAATCACTCAAACTTATTCTTTATTCTGAAAAACTTTTAAACTGAACCACATAAATGCTTTATATCCAAAAGGCTGCTAGCTGCTGCCTTTCGGACACTGCCTGGATGAACGCAGTGGAAACTCAGATAGAGACAGAGCCGAAATTGCAGAGCAGAGCCAGACCCCACCAGTTAAAACCACGCATGGCGCTTGGAAACTTGCAATTGCAGGGGAGATTCCTTGGAAGCTTTTAACATTAAACCTCACAGTTTTGGAGGGAGAGGTTTGTCATAGGCATTTAGCATTGGTGTCATTGAGCGTCCATCAAATTCAACAGGGCTTTTTTGCTGTTGATGTAATTTCAGCCACCACCAAGCCTAATTACCGCACCCCACCATGCTCGGTGCAATGGATCCAGATCACAACAGCCCTTCCAACAGTGCTTGGTTTTTTCACTGAGGCCATATGAAAGCAAGATTTTGCAAAGAGACTTAAACTAAACCCAAACCTGGGCCTGCCTTTATGTAGGGCACTTAGCAGCAAGAAGAGGTTCAGATATAGCTCCCTATAAGATCCTTCCTCAGTGTGTTAGGATTTAAAATAAAAAGAAAATTAAACATAACCTTAAAGCTAGCCAGTTAGATATCTTTTCTGTATTCCTTTTGATTTGTTTCTGGCCACTTTCATAGCTCCTTTAAAAGAGCATCTTTATTACGAGCAATTCACACCCACCATACCGTAACTAAGCTTGAGAAACCCAGCTACATCAAAATGCCAGCTCCCAGCGCCCAGCTATTTCAGATAGATGAGTAGATAGATAAACATCTGTATAGAGATACCAATTATACACAGAAACCCAATGATTTTAAAGTAATCAATGTCTCCTTTTAGCACCTGTGAGTTTTCAGTGACTTAAACCGGAGCTGTGTCCTGCTGAAAGCCCAGCAGTAGGTGTCTGCAGCCAGGCAGCCAGACCTGCTCTGTGGTCACACATGTGTACTAGAAGCATAAAGCTCTCCCTTTTTCTACCCCCCCCCCCCCCCCCCCCCAAATCTTAAAAAAGGAAGAAAATAAAAGGGGATAAAAAGATCATGTGTTAAAATAGGCATTTTAAACAAGCCTTTTGGCTGATTTGCATAGTGTGGTGTCTCTGTGCCTCTATGTGATTGTTCTCAGCCGTCGCAGCAGACTTTCCCTGGGCAGAGGCTCTGCAGATGGGCCTTCCCTAGTCTGTCTTTTCCCTCTGAGTTAGCTGGTATCTCATTTAATTTGTCTGTCCTTACAGAACAAATCCACAGAACTTAGGTACACATGAATGGTTTCTTTTTAAAATACAGACTCCTGATTTTTTTAAAGATGTCTTTAATTTTTACCCATCCACTAAGAAACCTCTAAAACCTGTCTGTGTGTGACTGAACCGTAAGTAGAGATGGGTTCAAGTCAAACAGCCCAAACCTAGAACATCAGTTTTCTCTGAGCTTGGAGGTGATCAGATTCATTTTGCACATTACCAAAGAGCCCCGAACTACAGAAATATGGATCTAAGACCAGATCTGAATTTTTCCCATGGTATAAGGCTGCAGCCTGGGCTGACCCCTCCTCCCAGCTATGGCAGCCGATAAAACTAAGCCCCCATGGGGAGGCAGTCCTGGTTTTTGCTCCTTCCCTCCTGCACTTGTACGTGCAGCACTAGGAACAGCACGTCCACGGAGACGGCTTGGTGCTGAGCATCTTTCCCCAGATGATGGCTGCGTGTGGGTCGCGGCATCCCCCTGCCCTACGCCTGCCGGGTGCCCCCCCGCTGTCACTCTTGCTGTCCTCTCACCGTCGAGGGGAGACTTGGGGAGGGCCGCGCAGCCGCCCCGCCACGCACCCCTGCGCACGGGGGGACAACGGCCCCCTCCTCCTGCAGCCGTCGCGCAGCCGGTGCCGAGAGCAGCCGGGGCTTTGTCTCTGCCCTCTTTTTGCTCTCTCCCTCTGAACCAACTGATTTTTTAAAAACCTTACTGTTCTGTCCCGGCAAAAGCTCTTTTGCCCCACACATCCACCCTTTTTCTTTCCATGTATATTTTTCCCAGTCCTCTCCGCAAAGTTTTTGTGTGTTTTCCCCCGTCTTTGTCTGTGTTGCCTTCTCAGTATGTGCACATCGTTTTTTCGTTTGGATTTTTCCCTCTTTGCAGCCTCCTCAGCTGCTGTCCGTCCTTTCTGCCGCTTTCTGCTTCCCCTTTCTCAACTGTTCTCCTTGGTCGGGGTGACCAGCCTCTGCAGTTCTGTGTCGTGGCTTGCTGCTTGCCCGGAGGTGCATGTGTGGGGTCCTCCGGCCGCGCTGCTCGGGCACCAGGAGAGCTCTATCCCACACTGGGGGGGTGAGAAAAGGGTGAAGGAACTGAATTTTAAAATCTTTTACCCACTCAGATGAAAAGAGGGAAGAAAACCACTTTGACTTCACTCTCGTGTCGCTTGTCCGTTTTCAGATGAGGGTGGTGGTGGTTTTTTCATGCCGTTTACAGTCAGGTACTGAGACTTTGAGGCCTCTTAGACAGACTCAGCTTGTCTATAGCGAAGGGTCCTGGGGTTTTATATGCTCTAGTAGCAGTAAGGGCAGAGCGGCAGCCAGCTTTGCCGTCACCTGGAGTCAGGCCGTCCTTTGCACCACAGAGCTTTGTGTTCGTCTTTGGAGACAATGGGAGAAGGAAATGTCCGTGATGCCGCCAGATCTCTCTGGCACTACAATGCCATCAACGTATCTTGAAGAGATCTGCAAGAGCAGGGTTGGAGAAGGGTTTTTTTGAGATCCTGAGAGCGTGATTCTTAGGAACTGTGTTGCCTCTCTTGCTAGGAGAGGCAATAACCCAAGCCTTTCCCCGCTGCTCTTCAGAGTCATCTTTTTACCTTCCTCTCTGGGGAGAGGAGAAGACCGCACTGCCGGCAGGCGCGTCTCCACCTCTGCATGGCGTCTGCGGGGCGGTGCTGGCAGCCGGAGGGGGCTCTTGACTTTGTTTTGTGCTTTTGTTGGTGCTGTCAAGCGCAGCTTTGCACGCCCTATTTCAAAGGTGATTTATTGCAGGGATTAGGAGGGGTCTGGCTCTCCCTTTAGCACCTCCTGACATGGCCAAGGCTGTGGATATGTGATGGGGTGACCTTGGAGCTGGGCTGGCTCCCCATCTGCACCAGGGCTGCTCCTCACCTTGCCTGTCACTGCCATGTGGATTTTAAAATCTGGATTAGGTCCCCGAAAGCCAAACAAGAGTTTGAACGGTCCATTTGCTAGCTGCCGAGCCTTGCTACCTCTTCTGCACAGTTAGCATCACCATCGCTTTTGCTGGACAAGGAGCAAGATTGCAAGCCTGCACTGACCGAAGGTGGGATGACCACTCCGTGCACCAGATCCAGTTGTGTGCCAGAGACAGAACCCACGTTTCGGGGCACAGATCTGGCTCCTGTGTTGGCCGTGGGAGGGAGGAAGGCCATGGCCAGCCTCTCTGAAGCCAACAGAAGAGTTAAATGAGAGTAGAATAATTAGAACTAGGTCGGGGTGAATTATTCATAGCAAATAATTTATTCACCAAACTCAGCCTCGTTTCCCACAAGCAGTGTTCCATTGTCCTGAATTTATTCACATTTGGGGATTATTCCCAGAGCAGTTCTTGTCCCGGAGGCTGTGTGGGAGCTGCTGATGGGGTGCTCTTAATAATTCAAATCCATCGGGGTGCCAGCTAGTTTTCCTGGCATTCAGTATGCTCCTCTTCCTGCTAATGTTTGGACAAATGTGTCAGTGAATAAGATTTATGGTCAGATATTTCTGTTCAGTGCTTATTTTCTGGGTCAGCTGGGAGCAAGCAGGAGACCTTTTATCTCAGCTTTTGACACCGGAGTGAATTTTCCCCCATTTCTCTAACACGTTCCCTGCCTAGTCAGACATCGTCCAAGAAGTTTCTAAGCAGAAGATCTGCAGAAACCAAGTGCTGAAAGGGCATAAATTCTGTCAATTCTGCTTGACACAAAGGTTTGGTTTCTCATTAGCGATGTCTTAGTTTAATTGCAATTAAATCACTACTAGAAGCTGAAGGGTGTCTGCACCCCTCCGGACCGCACAAGTAACTGGAGCAAAAAGCGTTGCTTCCCTAACCCGGCTGTAATCGGTTACTACCTCGTTATCTGCACAGAGTTAATTAGGAGACTCCAGAGACAATATCGCCACTCCTGCCTCTGGGGGCTTTTCCTGCAGAAGCATTAACGAGCTCCCCTTGCCCTCGCTCGGGAGATGCCTCCAAAACCGCCTAATTAAAATCAAGGGCTGGAGGAAGGTTCCCCAAGCGCGGCTGGGAAATAGGAGCGGGGACTCCATCTGCTGCCGGCTGCCTTTCCTCAAACGCTCTGGAGGAAATTGGAGACGAGGAGAGGAAGAGGAGCAGCGTGGAGAGCAGGGAAGCCCTTTCCTGCCAGGGCTGGGCACCTGGGAAGCATTTTAACCTTTTTTTCCTGCTCCCCAGTTATTAATTCACCTGAATACCCCTTGTTTGTGGCTGGCGATTCCCAGGACACCCCAAGTGATGTAAGTTTTTTACTAGTGCGAGGAAGCAGCGGGTCCCCTGCCATCTGCATCAGCAGGCTCGTATGTTTTCCTTCTGGGGTCTAGAAAGATGGAAAATTATCCAAATAAATTTTTAAATTTTTAAATAAATTTTTGCATCGTATTCCAAAGCATGAGGAACTGGTAAGACATTGCCTTGAAGTGCAACTTCAGCCAGAAGAAACAGCAAAAATGTGGGGAGATGTTAATTTTACTCTGAACTGCATACAGGCTAAACAACTGGTTCTGGTGTTTTTTAACAATGTTGTTGCCCATGCTGTGTGAAAAACATTGCGATTTTCTCTTCTATCCCGGTTAGGGATGAAAATCAAAAGTTCTTGATTAATTTTTCAAAGAGTGATTTTGGGTCAATCAGGGTATTTGACTTTGAGAAATTTTACCAATTTCAGTTGGATTCCAGTTCCTTTTAAATGGGTCCTATAGAAATGTAAATGCATTAAAATATAAGTAAAATTAGAAAGTAGATTTGAAAGGATTGAAATCTCTTGCTCTGCACATGTTGGAAGGAAACATTTTTACATTAAGGTTGTTCTATAATATTGGGGGAGGGTGGAAATGAAGATTTCTTTTTGTTTGCAGTTTCAGTCTTTCGGTTGCGTTTCTGGCGCTAGGAAAATGCTCCAGACGATGTGCAGGGAAGTTCGGGTGCCAGGTCCCTCCTCGGGGGTGGCTGTGCCAGTATCTGGCTGACTCGGCTCCTCTGGGTGTCGATGGTGGTGCGGGGACGTGGTGTGAGCACGTCTCACCAAACTGCCTTCTCCCTTGCCTCCCCCACACGGTGTGGTGGCAAAGCTATTTTGAATCAAAGATGAATCAATTCCTTTCTCCCAACTGCTGCTTCTTCAGCAGGAGCTCTCCCAGAAATGTGGTATATCCATTTGAGCAACATATTTTCTCAATTCGCGCTTCCAAGAAAGCAGTTTTCACTGATGTCAGGAGGGATCTGGGGTGGCTTGTAGCCAAAACGTGTTTGGCTTAGCTGTAGCAGGTTATAAGGCACTTTTGTGCCATTTAATGGCTTTTTTGGCTAAGAAACGGGCAGCTGCTCTGCCCTGGTAGGTGCAACTTGCAACCCACCTTGCAATGCAAATGCTCCTCGACTGACTGCCAGCAACCTGTCCCAGGAGAGGACGGGGAGATGCATCCCGGTTTGCCACCCCAATAAAGAGGAGAAGGGGAGACATCCCACCCAAGCCAGAGCAAGCCTCCCCTCTCCTGACGTGACCGCTAGAGCCAGCGGTCCCCAGCTAAGGGCGGTGAGATGTGCGAGGACTTGCACCACCACCACTCTCGGTTGGCCGATGGTTTATCAGATCGGGAATTGCAGTGACCTAAAGGTGTCGGGATTGGCCTGTTTGACCAGTGTGCATGTTGGGATGGAAAAAATGCTGTAGACCAGGCAGTGCTGAGGGTAGCGCAGGGAGGAGGGAAGGGACGTGGTCTGGGGAGAGACTCTTGCAGGCGGCTGTTTGCAGCACTCCTCAGCACTTGCACGTGAGTTTTGCTCAGCCAACCTTCCTGCAAGTGTGCAATGGCAAGGGTGCATTCCCTTGGAAAATTCCTTCCCTCTAAATCCTTTGTCCCTGATTAAAATTTAGGAAGCACCTTCCTACAGCATTGCTAGGTATAGCTGTGATGTGGCCTGTGTTCTGCATCCATTTGCTTTGGGAATTTTTTCTAGAAAGTCAGTTGGGGGACCTGGGACATCTCAGTCCCAATGTTTTTTGGCTCTAGTTTTTGTGAGGATAGAGCTCTCCTGGGAGGAATTATTTCTCACCTGCTTGTTCTTCACTTCCATGCATCTTCTTTCTCTCTCCATCCCCTAACTCTCTCTCCCACTGAACTGGGATTCAGTGGGACTCTCTAAGTGGTAACTGTGGGCTCATGTGGATATAATAATTTTGTTGTAACTTTTTGTGTGCTGAGGGCAGAAGTTTGAATTAAAATCCTGTTTCATTTGACACAAGTGAACAGAAAAAATTGTTGTGGCGTTGCCAGCATTTGATACTGTCCTTGAATTATGAAGGGAGGAGAGTCTTGGCTTTGATTTCCCTATCTCTGAGGCTTGTCAGACATGGAAGATAACCTCTGGGCATGCTTTAAGAAAGCTCTTTGAGATTACAATGGTTTGTCTCAGACTTTAGGAGACAGGGTAGATTGTTACACGAGTCTCTTGTCCCTGCAGCCTGCAATGAGATCCGAAGACGTGTAATAAGATAAGTAAGGAGGTCTCGGCTCCTCTGAATGTCAGCTCCCTTCAGAAGCAGATGTTTTGCACTGGACCAGTGCCCTGTGCCCTCTGTCAGCACCAGCACACGTCCGCCCTGGGGGGATGTTTTCTCCCTGGCTGGCAGAAGGTCCCAGGGCTGGAGTCTGTCCTCTCTCAGGGCACCAAAATGCCTAAGGCAGCTTGGTTCATACCTCTGGGAAGCTGTGTTGGAGATTTCTCTAAGCAGGGAGGCTAAGCCAGTGATGGAAAGGGGGACCAAGTCTTCATTCACCAGTCTTGGCTTGCTTTTGGGTAGAGCACAGGATAGGAGTCAGGGCTCACACGGAGCGCTCTGCCTCTCGCCTCGCCTGAGACCCCAGGCAGGTTCCTGCTCTCAGCTCCACCATGTTTCCCTTCACCAGCAAAAACCGCCCGTAAGCAGCGATGCTTCTGCTGCACCGCTTCCCCAGGCCAGCGGGGAGGGTGAGCGGGGCTGCACGAGGCACCCCTGAGCCACTGCAGTCGCATCTGAAGGGAGGATTGCACCAGCAAAGCTGCGTCTCTGCAAAATATTCACAGCCCTTGACATTGGGTAGTAGCGTAGTGTGCAGAGCCAAAGTGGATCTGGCCTCGTCTGTGCACTCTCCGCCTCGGTGAGTCTGCAGCCCGCAGCTGACTGCGCTTAAATTTCTTCAGCGGCATGTTGGGCTGTTGTTAAACAAAGAGAAGGTTTCTGTACAGCGATAGGGATCAAAATAACAGCCTAAGCAGCTTTCGAATGTGGATGAAATTCCCTCCCGAGCAAGGGGCCCAGGCCAAGCTAACACTTGGTTTTACAGGCTGCGCGAGGCTCTGCTCGGACAAATTAACACCCAGTGACTTCCTCGGGTTGCATGTGCCCTCGGAGAACGGAAACACAGAGGCTTGTCTGATATGGCTCCAGCCAAGGAAGTTTCTAAAGAGCTTGTGAAAGCTGAGGAGCTGAGAAATCATTAGATTGCCGAAGGAGAAGAAATCCATCCTTCAAATGCGTTGCTAAGGTTATGGAGAGTGCTTCTCCCCATCTGCATTTACATGCTCTGCTGCCAGCAGTGTTAAGGGAGCCACAGCTTTCCAAAGCAATCTCAGGTACTTCATTGCCTACAAGAAGGATGAATTTGCCATATCAGAGGTGGTCGTGGCTGGTGATGGGGAAGGAGTTGCTACCAGGTCTGAAGATCTTGGAAGACAATGATCCTGAGGGACTATTCCATGTTTGGACTGAAGGAACACAATTGGGGGAAATTATAGTCCTGCTCATGTTAATCCAGCCTCTTCCCCTATGAGTAAGGTCTAGATGGAGCTGGAAAGAACAGAGAAGACCTTCAGAGCTCCTGGGATGCCCACGGGGAAAGGATATTGCACACCTTTAGTTATCAGCAGCCAGTCCCAAACTGCCCCAGAATACTTGAGCCACACCGCCGGGCTCACCAGCCTTATTTTCTAGTGTGCTTCAGGCTGCGTATGAAATGCATCATCACGGGAGCAATCCAGAGACTGCACAGCTCCTGTACAAAGCTCTCACACGCCTCCTGTTGTCTTCGTCACCAAAAGTGCCTTCCTCGCACCCGCTCATTGCAGGAGGGATGCCACCGCGCAGCTGGAAGAGGCGCAGTCGCTTTCCGGATGGAGCCGCATCCTCAGAGGGTGGATACAAATCTTCCATCATCTTACTTCATTCAAGGGTGCCAGGTCCCATTTGTTGCTATTGCTCCTCTTGTAGAACCAGAACATAGGTGAAGGTAACCGATGCAGGAAAGGATGGTGGAGGTGGCTTCATGGTTTATATCTCCTGAGGATGCTGCTTCGCAGGGGTGATGGGTACCAGCCACGTGTCTGGAGGCTGCAGACATAGTTGGAGACTGTCAGGAGCAGGGTACCAGGCTCTGAAATGGGATGAGGGTGTTCAAACTGACTTTTTTTGGAAGAACTCTCTTTGTAGGATTGCAGTACAAATGCTGGCAAATCAACTGTTTAACCACTAAAGCCACCGTTACCGCTCAGACCTGCTCCTGAAAAGGAGTTGATGTCTATATGGAGAAGATACGTTTTAGCTCAGTGCACAAACGGTGAACACACGTTTGTAATCTGGCTACTTCTAAGGGCTCGCAGGGGGGGAGGAAAGGGGGGGAGGAATCCTGACCCGCGCTCACAGCCACTGCGTTTCTCTCTCCAGCGCCTGGTGCGGATGAACATGCCGATATCGCCTGAAGATTTAACCGTCCACTTCACGTCCACGCTGATGGCCTTGATCCGCACTGCCCTAGAAATCAAAATCGCCTCAGGTGAGAGGAAGGTGATGTCTGACAGCACGTGTGGGCTCAAACTGCACCTTGTCTGTTGGCTTGGTGTCCTCCCAAAACCACTGAAATCTTGCCCCAGGTGGAAATCCTGTATTCCTATTGCCTGCCTGCCATCTGCCAGCACCCGAGGACGAGGGAGCCTCAGGACCAGGCAACGGAGGGGTCCTGAGCATCATTCTGCCTTTGGGGTGGCTGCATGCTGGCATCCCTGTCGATGGGATGTGGAGAGCTGTGGCCGTCCCAGCTGAGAGCTCTCAGACCAGACGCCCTGTGCGTGTACTCGTTGCTGTATAACAGAAATGAGAGTTTCCACAGCTCTCTTCTTAACTGTTCCAACATGAGGGAGAAACAGCCCTTCCTCTCCAATTGTTGTCTGCTGGCAGCGAAGCAATGGCTCCAAGCGCTGTGAACCGCATTCTGCCTTGAGATAAGATTTAATTATTCAAGTATTTCATCAGGCGTTCACTCCATTTCCCAATTAAGCATTGCAATGTAATAAAATACATTGGCCTTTTCTCTGGGTCGTTACACTATTTAATCAGGCTGGCTGGGGTCAGAATCAAGGCATGACTGGCCAAAGCACTTTTATACCTAATTTAAAAGCTAACAGGAGGTAACACTGCTCTTACAAGCAAAGGGCAGGGCGGGGTTAGGATATTGTGCTTTTCCTAAGCGGTTTTAGGCCAGCTGTTCAACCTCTCTGTATTAATTACCTCCCTCATATGTTGCTTAAACTTTGTCTTTGATGCTTTGGTCAGGCACTGCTGGATGAAGACAAAATTTTGAGGTCACTGGGACTCCCCTGGGGAGTGACACCAAGTATCAGACACTCATTTCTAAGGATGCATTTAGGACTGCCTGGGATTTTAGGGGCCAGCGCCTTATTTTAGTAATAACCTCTAGATAAGGGTGCTGAGAGTTTGTATTATTTTAGGCTTCGAATTACCTGTCAGCAATGGTAATTCACTCCCCCCACCCTTTTCTTCGGCTGCACACTGGAAGGGAACCAGAGAGCTCAGCTGATAGCGCTGGATTCTTTCTAAGGTTTATATCTGCTGTGGGTTGTGAGTTTTTGACCTGTTTTGTTGTTATATGCTTCGTTTGAATAGGTTTCGTGTGCTACATTTAATTGAGTCTTTAGTGGCACTAACAGGCCCTTAATAAACCCTCCCTAATGAGTTTCCGTGTGGGAGTTCAAACCACCATGTAGCAGAGTACCCAGAGCCTCCTCCCATTACTTTTCTCTTAGAAAAATAATCTCTGTCATTCAGATGAACTACTTAATTGCCTACTGTGCAGTGCATTCATTTGGGAGCTGGCCTGTTGGCTTACATACACTTTAATCACTTTCCACTTGTGTATTAAGACCTCACTTTGGCCATTTGAATAATGCCGGTTCTTTCTGGTTTACCTTATGATACAGCCGCTGTTTGACGCTGCCGATACGGAATAGCATGCTTATGTCTCATTGCCAAAGACTTCATGAAGAGTTGTTGGTGGAGAAGGTTTATAATCCGTCATGGCGTTGCTCATAGTCCAGCACCTTTGCACCGCACCTGGGAGGTGCTGCTGCTTTCTGCTGACACTATCCAGCACCCCAAATGAGCAGGCACCTGCACTTAGGTAGAATAAGTCTGAGCTTAAGTTTAAGCCCCGAGTAACAGCAGAGGGTCAGCAGGTTGAAGCGACGGTGGTCCAGCTGTGGTCACACGCTTTTGTCACGGAGGAGATCACCCCTTTCCTTTGCAACATCTGCTGCAGCTGGCGCCGGCTCGTTTCTCAGGAAACGGGAGCGGGGAAATGCCTTCTCCTGTGCTTGCTGTGCAAATGACGGAACGCGCTGGCAGGACAAGGATTTTCACTCTTCTTCGTGTGCCTCTTTCTCTCCCCTCCCTTTCTGCAGGGGGTGTTAAACAGCACCAGTGTGATGCTGAGTTGAGAAAGGAGATCTCACTGGTTTGGCCCAATCTGTCCCAGAAGACTCTGGATTTGCTGGTGCCTCCTCACAAACGTAAGTGGTTCATCAGCAAGCACCCGACCCACCCCAGCCACCTAAGAAGGCCAGAAGAGGTTTCTCCCTCCTTGCCTGCCCTGTCCCTAGCCCCATCTAGGTGCACGGTCACGTAGAGGATGCAGCAAAGAAACCGCGTGCAGGTCAGCTTCTAGGTATCCTCTCCCCGGGGTTCACAGCCCGCACCTCCATGCCACGGAGGAGAGAAGCTGCGGTCACATCTAGGCGTGTATTTCATTATGCTACAGTAGATTTCCTGTACTTAGGAAAAAAAAAAAGCCAAACCCAAACCGTGCCAAGAAGAGGCAGATGCCCTGTGTGGCCTCTTCCAGAGCTGTTCATAGCTTTGTCTGCCTCCAGCCTGTGCCGTACAGGACGGGAGAGCAATTGCTACCAACTCCAGACAACCAGGAGAAGAAAATTAAAGTTTGCTGAGAACTTACAGAATCAGAAGTGAGGTATTTTGGGGCTAAAGGCATTTCTGTTACTTGGTGATGTCCTGGGCAAATGTGCTGAGAAAATGGAAAGTTTGCCATTATCTTGATTGGCCCAGACAAGGGCGCTGGATTCCTGATTAATGAGAAACAGTGCAGAGCAATAAAGGCATTGTTAATTAAGAAAAATGAGGGAACTGAGGAGGTGCAAATCAGTGGGTAGTGACTGCTTAAGTCTTTTCCTCCCCTCCTTTCTTGATGCCTATATATCTGCCGCTTTAACTCTTTGTTCTGCGTAAGTGCTCCATTGCCGTGCAGGGAAGGGCTGGTAGAATAGCTGTAAGGGTGAAAAAAGACATCTGGAAAAATGAAATACTTTAAATGTATATAGCCCATTATGCCCTGGTTGACTGTAATTCAAGGAAATAGGAATAAGGCTTCTTTGTTGATAAAAAGCTGGCTGTGGATCTGGTCTTAATTTAGCAATTCTTCTGTCGGCAACGCTTACAGTGCCACAGAGTTTTCCTGCCTGGTTTTTTTCTGCATGGTCTCTGTGAATGTTTGCCACAGAGTGCTAGAGAGAGGGGCCATCCTCCTCAGATGTGAAAGGCAGCAACAGGCAAAGATCTGAAGTCGTCTGTTGTAACCTTTTCTTGGTCTTTTTTTCTTTCCCCTACTTTTCTGTGTCTGTTTTGCCTCGTCATTCTAATGTCGCCTCTTCTTCCCTTGTGTTTCATGCCCATTTGTTGTTATTTCTTGTGCTCTTTGACTTATTCTTCTCTTCTCCTTTCCCGTTCCTCACCTGAATGTCTCTGCTGCGTTTCACAGCCGATGAGATGACTGTGGGGAAGGTCTACGCTGCGCTGATGATATTCGACTTCTACAAGCAGAATAAGAACAGCAGGGACCAAGTCCACCAGCCGCCCGGAGGGCTCTGCCAGGTACTGAGCCCAAAGCTGTCCTCGGTCCTCCCTCCTGGGCAGCCTCTTCTCCAGCACTGGGCAGCTCTCACGAGAGTCACTGGCACGTTTCAGCCAGAAAGTCTGGATGCTTCTGCAGGCAGGATTTGAAAATGCTGTCTCAAAAGTGGAAACCTGTCCTCAAAGTCTCTCTCTTTCAAAAAAAAAAAAAAGTTGCAGTTGCCTTTTCCAGTAGGTCTGGAAAGATCTTTTCCAAGAAATGTCAAGTGACATTCGGCAGTTTAAGTCCTATTTTCAGAAGTGGCCTAGGGACTGGGGAACACCAAAAGATTTCTTTGGGACACCAAAGAATTATTGGAAGCTGATGATAGTTTGGCTATAAAATGTTTAAGTTACTTTTGAAAATGGCAATTAGTTAAAATAATTTTGACTTTAATAGATTTGAAGATTTTTACAATTTCTTGAAAATACTTCCACAAAACTGGATTGGGATTGAAACCCCAATGGTTTCCGATAGGACAAATACCTATTGATTTCAGGATGATCATCCAGCTGATCTCCAGCATGGCCGGTCTGTCCCACAGATGGGAGGCTACAGCAGACCCGGTGTCACAAGAAGCCCCTTTGGTCACATCAGTGTATGAAGTCCCTGCTGCGCTCTGGTGACCACGGGAACACGTTGGTAGAGGGAAGGGAGATTGGCTTGTGCAAAGCTGAGGGCAACAAGTGTCCTTCAGAGCCTCTTACAGCTACGGGATGGCTGGGGTGTGCTTTCTGCTGGGCTGATCTCTCAGGGTGACAAAATGGACTTTTTATTAACTAGGAGAAGCACTGCAGCCCATCCTCTCCGTACACAGCTCTGTCCGTGACAACCTTTCCTTCTGCTTTGCAGCCCGGACCCGTGTCACTCTTCCACCCTCTGAAAGCCACGTTGGAGCAAACCCAGCCGGCGGCATTCAACAACGCGAAGGCGTTCCTTCGCCAGAAAAGCTCAGCCTCGCTCAACAACGGGGGCGCGTTGTGAGTATCCCCTGAGCTCCCCACCAAAGCTGTGACGCAGAGGAGGGGCAGAGAAGGGTTGGTGTATGCGTCAACCCCAACCACTGCTGGCTCAGTTGCTCTGGAGGTGGGGCAGCACAGCTGGTGACACCAACAGCCTCTTCACGCCATGGCTGGGACCATTTCCCACCGGTGGCTACCAAGATACCTCCGTGTGGCTCTGCTTCCCACTGCTGCCTCAGGTGCAGTTATCCATGTGGTGGTAGTGTTGGGTTCTCCAGAGCTGCGTGTTTTCTTAATGGTCTCTTCTGAATCTTAATTGGAGAGCTTTCCGTTGTGGCTAGTTGTAAGTGGGAGTTTGCTCCAGGAATTTGGGATCATTGCAAAACAACCAAACCAACCCTGACCCACCAGCCACCACTGCAGTGAATTCTTGGGAGTCAAAAGGTCTTTGGGAACAAAGTCGTCCCTTGAGCTCATGGCACTTGGTAACAGCAAGAGCTTCTTGAGACTTTCCAGGACACAATCTGACTCTTTCTCTTTGGGCAAAATAATACCTCCACAGAGACCTTACCAAACAGTTATAGTAACAGTGATCCCTAACCAATTCTCTATTTCCTGCTCTTCTTCAGGTGACTTTCCTCTGGGTCACAAGCGCTATGGATTTTTAGTGATAGACATCTGAAATTTAGATGTCCCAAATAACCCCGATGGGGAAGCCAACATCAGATCAGCAGTGAAACCCAGGGCCACCCGTATCACTGTACATTCAGTGAATGTACTTCAGCATCACCACAGATGTGTTTGACCAATGTCTAAATGGTCTTGCATAATTCACCTGAACTCCAAAATTCGTCGTTCTTTTTCATCAGAACTTAAGCTGCAGAAGTTGTTTTCCTTAGTTACTGAAAAAAAAATGTGATGACTGGTTTGATTTTCTTGTTGCTGTATAGGAAGTGGCCCTGGCAAAACCCAGGGGACCTTATAGTTTCACCAGCAGCTGTGCCTATCCCGCAACAAGTTTCACAAGTGAAACCTCAGAGGGTATCTGAGTGGTTTACCTGCATCCCAATAAGGTCAGCAAAAGCTCTTTGCAAGAGAGTTAATCTTTTTTCCTCTTTTCCTTCCGACAGACCAGCCCCAGAGGGTGGGATCAAAGAATCCAGTTCTTGGGGGACCCAACGCACCCAGGACGTGTTTTATGAAACCAGGACACCAGCTTTTGAACGAGGCCACTCAGAAGAAATTCCCATTGAACGGGTGAGCAAAGAGGGTGAAGATGTGAAGACAGGGTGGGATGCAGTAGATTTTAGAAATGCAGTAGATTTCTAAAAATGTTAGAAAATGTTTAGAAAAAACAGGTGAAGACAGGGTGAAATGCCGTAGACAGTAGATCTGTCCCTTGAGACAAGCGTTGTTCTGTCTCTTACAACCCCAAGTTTCCTTGAACATTGTGCAGAAACCCCAAATCTGGTAGTTTCTACAGTCTGGTAGCTTCTACAGTCTGATAGCTGTACATGTGGACACACTTGTCATGGAGTTATGTGTCTGCTGCGATAGGTTACTTAAGGTTATCTCTTCTTAGTTGTCCCATTGTCCCAATCCCATTGTCATCAGCGTACACACTCAGATGAGGGGTTTCACAGGTCACAGCTGGGGCTCATTGCCATGGCTGGTGGAAGAGCTTGGTCCACTGTTGTCCTTGTTCAAGACAGCACAGTAGATAGAGTAACCTGGGCACTCCACAGCTCTTAATTTACTCTCTTTCCCATACTAGCACCTCTTCACAATTAAATCAAACTTAGCAGAGGCCTGCTCAGACGATGGCTTCAAAGCTGATGTTCATGTTCTTGCTACTGAAACCATTTCTTGTTTCGATCAGGTGGTAGAAATGAGGGAAATCAGCCCCACGCTTGCCAACGGAGAACACCAACCAGGCCTGGAGAGCCAGGGGCGGGCAGCTTCCATGCCACGCCTGGCCGCCGAAACTCAGGTGAGCGAGGGAGACTTTACTGGTGGTGGGAGACTGAGAGTGGGTCAGGAACTTAGTATCTTCTCTCTGCTTGCCGTGTTGTTGGAAGTTGTTTGTGAATATTTGTTTTAAAAGATGTTTGCTGAACGTAGAGAGCAGTAACCAGCCTTTGTGCTTGGATGGCAGCTATTCGTGTGTAGGCACAGCACTGTCCCCAGTTTTACTCCTTGCTGGTTGCAGCAAGAAGCAAACCAGAGAAATCCCTCTGTCTGGGTAGCTAACTGGTGACTACCTACCCAAGAGCGTCTGTTCTGATTAACTGGGGACAATACTGTTTGCCAGCCCATATTCCAGGAAGGCATGTTTCCCATTGACAGCTGCCTGCCATCTATCCAGACAGACAGGCAAGGCACGCTCCTGCGCCCCAGCCGTAAAGAAGGCTGGAGATGTGCTGGGATTCTCTGTGATGAATGAAGTAGGTACAGAAAATACCAGGGAGCCTGTGCCTGGAAGGCTGCATTGACACACTGAGCATCCTGCCTGGTTTTTTTTCTCTTCCCACAGTGTTTAGCGTATACTGTATTGTGACTTTGGTCAGTAAAATGTTGTTGAAGATTTCCCTTGTTTAACTTCTTGTAAAGAAACCTCATCACTAGAGTTGACTTTTACAGCAACTTGTGGACGTTACTTAGTGCGTAGGATGTCGTGGTTTTCACAGATCATTTTTGGGCGTTTCACATGTTCATTGCTAGCTTGTTGTCCTGGGTGCTCTCCAGCAACTGTCCTGCCTCCTGTATGTCAGAACATCCTCCCACTCATAGTTGTGTCCCTCTCATTCAAAGGGCCTGATTCATACAGTCGGGAGTGAGCAGCCCGTGGCCGTGGGCTGTTTCCATTGTCCTCCGTGGGAAGCAGCACGTGAAAGATATGCTGCACCCTAAAACTGAAAGCCTGTGTATTGCGTACACAGCAATAGCTCCAACAGATACTGTCTTTTTGCTAACGTGCTCAGGCTGGCACAAGCTACACTTCCTCGGCTAGCAAATCTCCCAGCTGACTTCAGAAACTGCAGGCTTTGTGTGAGAGCTGGGATTCTCTGCGTTATCAGGAACACTACTCAGCATGCTCAATAAAAGAAACAGACCCCAAAGCAAACCCATACTCCCTCCCTTCCCCCTTCCCAGAACAAAGTTGTCCTTTATTCTAGACCACAAGTAGCATCTTTCCTTCCAAGGCAAGGCAGCTGGCAGCAGCGATGCCAGCAGCACGAGCCTTTCCGTAGGAAACCCCTCTCCATTGCAGGCAGATATTCGCAGAAGTGAGCGTCTCTCGCAGAAGCAGGGTCTGTGTTCCCCAGGGCACAGCTGCCCCACGTGAAAGCTGTCTAATCTCGTTATGAATCAGGCCCGTAATATCTGAGTGGATCTAACCTCATTTAATAATACAATGTTTTGGTGATTGTAGCTTCAGCTGAATAACTGATGTACTTTCTGTGTGTGTCTTCCCCCTCCATGCCCTCCACCTTCCTTCTCACGTGCTGCTTCTGCTCCCCCCACACTTTGAGTTCTTTATAACTCTTATTTGCAATGCTTTCTGTTTCTGGATGTCTCCCTTTCTGTTTGCCTGTCATTTCTCTGTCTTTTTATGTTCCACTTTTTTAAAAAAAAAAAAAAATCTTCCTATGCTTTCAATCTCACCTCCTCCCTCCCTCTTTGCTGTCCTCCTCCCCCATCACCTCCCTTCCCTCGTCGTCATCGTGTCTGCTGCACATCTGCCGTGATGTCTGACAATGGCTGTACTGTGGGGCTGCTTCAAATAATGTCTCTCATCTTGTCCGAATTGTTTGCAGAGGAGCAAAGCACGGTCACCTGGGAGTTACCTAGCAGTATGTAGTTTGCACTAAGTTGTATCCTATTAAATTCATGTTAAGAAAAAATTAACCTTCCTTAACCCTTTACTTTTTTCCCTTCTCATTTGGAGTCCACTGTTGCACCGACGCAGCCGCTATCTCTTTCCACTTTGCTGCAGTTCCCTCGATCCACAATTGCACGCCGCACGCTGTAATAGCAGGGACTTTCTGTTTGTTTGTTTTGCTTATTGGTTTGTTTTTGTATGCCTTGTTGCACAGGAATTTAGGAAGTGAAAACAATTGGTTTGGTAATGAAGAAGCAATTAGTAACTCTCTGAAGGGTTATGGTATAGTCTCCCGAGGCTTGTGGGGAGTCTGTGCATGCCCCGTTAACGTAACGAGAGCATTGTCAGGATTTATGGAAAGGGTATTCATTGCTGTGCCACTTCCCATTAGTGTCAGGGGGGACTTCTGTGCCTGGAATAAGCACAGAATCAGGTCCAAAGTCCAAAGAGAAATGCTAATTCCTTATGGATTTGGATGGCTTTTTGTTGGAAAAATCTGTCGTCTTCCTCCTGGCAGCTCCTAAATGAATTTTGGAAATCTGGATAAGTGTTTTTAGTGGGAAGTATTTTCACTTTTCACTTTTTTGCCCACATCAGTCAATGCCTGAATCTGACTGTCCGGTTTATGGACCTCTCTGCCCTCCTCCATCGTCAGGCTCAACAGGAAGCACGGAGGACAAACATGAAGCTCTCCGGTACAATTTCTTGCCCACGGAAAGTGCACGCAGCAAGAGACACCGGAGGAGACCAATGCAGCACAACATGGTCCTGCTGCTGAACCGGTGCAGACCCCGGGGATGCACCGATGCCGCAGGCTGTGCTGTGCTCCCCCCACCCCGAGCCTTGGGTCTCTGAGAAACCTTCCAGCTCTAGCACTCCACCTTGCCCTCCAGAGGGAAGCACCAAAATTTGGGTAACTGCCTAGCAAGAGAGAGAGCAGCAAACAAAAATTCAGCCCAGACTGCATCTTTGCATGCAAGATGATCCACCCGTGACAGCCTGCTGGGAGGGAGAGCGGTTCTTTCCACTCAAAATAACGAGCAGAGCTGCGAAACAACTGGCTTTGCATTGTGTAAATATCACGGGGCAGCAGAGATCTGAATTTCAGGGTAAGCAAACAAAATAGCATAGACAGTAAAAATAATACAGGGCTCTTTGGAAAGGTTACAGTGAACAAAGTAAATGTTCTGTGAGAACTGTTGTTGGAGGCACATATTGGATTATGAATTCAAACAAGCAGAAAGCTGAGGGACCAGAGGACATCCTGAGCTCCCTCCCCATCAGGCTCGACTGCCGTGCTCGGAGCTCTTTCCTTTGCCTCGCAGCTTTGATGCAGTGGTAGACCCAGGGAAGCCTCCAGAGGACGGACGAAGCCCTGTGTCCACCACGGAGCCAGCTGGAGGCCAGCAGAGTGAAAGAGAAGGACACATGGGAACTGCCCGCGTTTTCTGAGCTTTATACCTGGTGACGGGGCAGTAGGGAAGGGAAAGGCTGTGAGAATAGCTGTCCTGCAGTCCACTTGTCTTGGTTTCTGCAGAGCATCTTTGTGAGGTTTTGAACCTAAAGGGAAGGGAACAGAGGCTGGAGCTG
This sequence comes from Pelecanoides urinatrix, assembly GCA_013400755.1. Classification (NCBI taxonomy): domain Eukaryota; kingdom Metazoa; phylum Chordata; class Aves; order Procellariiformes; family Procellariidae; genus Pelecanoides; species Pelecanoides urinatrix. The sequence goes on from VZTQ01014685.1 coordinate 299,428, forward strand.
CCACTGGGACAGGACAGGGTCCAGCAATGCCCGAGGGAGGCTGTGGTACTGCGCTCAGTGCCCAGACGTTTGGCCACAAATGATTTGAAAACAGCAATAGCAAACCCAAGTAGTCATTTTTGGAGATGTCCTGGTAGAATTGCAGAACATACATGCTATCCTGCTTGTCCCAGCCACAAGGGCTTCAAGGAGTGATGGTGGGACAAGAGAGGTTTAAATGTTTGATGGGAGTCGTTCTTCAATTGCAGGGAGATAGAAGTAATTTCTCGGTGGCTTGGCCTTAACCTTGCCAACTTATTCCTGATGTTTTTCCCCTCTCTGTATGAGGCCCAGTAACACTTTCATGCTTTCCTCTTTGGGGTTGCTTTGGGATGACCACATGCCCTGAAGCAGCTTTGGGTGAAACTAGTCTTGGAGAATTATATCTTTGTGAGATGCTTGGCTACTGTGCTTCCCTGTGCCCCTGCTAATCTGTTGACTCCTGTGACGCTGTGTTTGGTGTGAAGTGCTGCATATCGCTCTGCGCCCATGGTACCTGTGGATTGGCACTCTGCTAAAAGTAAAGCCCATTTCAGCAAACGGAGATCACATTTGCTCCCCAAATCTAGCACTCAATCTACCATTCCACAAGTCCTTCTGCCCATTCCAGTTATATCCAATTAACCATTTTTCTCCTTCCCCTCCTTGCCCCTTTCTCTTGCTGTAAAACCCTCCCCATGCTGGGAACCAAGCAGCTGAGCACGGTGCAGCGCCTGCCCTCACCCTGCTCCGTGTCCCTCCGTCTGCCTTGCAGCCCATCCCGGACACGAGCCCCATGAAGCGCTCCGTCTCCACGCTGACCCCGCAGCGTCCTCATGCCATGCACCTCTACGAGTACTCCTTGGAGCGCATGCCGCCAGAGCAAGGGCATCACCACCATCACCACCGCTGCCACCGGCGGAAAGAGAAGAAGCAGAAGTCCTTGGACAGGTCCCCCCATCAGCTGGCCGACGGAGAAGCCGGTAAGTGCTTTGCAAACAAGGATGTGTCCCTTGTCCTCCTCCCTTCAGGATGCACAGCAGTCATCTGACGTGACTTGGGGTCCCGTCCGCATGGCAGCACCTCCCTGCCCCACGCTTGGGAGTTCTTCCCGTGTTGGTGATCCCCAACCAACATTCTTCTTTCAGTGGCCCAGTCTGGTGAGTCTTCTTCCAAGGACAAGAAGCAGGAACGCGGCCGGTCCCAAGAGAGGAAGCAGCACTCTTCCTCCTCCTCTGAAAAGCAGCGCTTCTATTCCTGCGACCGCTACGGCAGCCGGGACCGTTCTCAGCCCAAGTCTGCCGATCAGAGCAGGCCCACCTCACCCAACGGAGGGCCAGAGCAAGGTCCACACAGACAGGTGAGGAGATGCAGGGTGGGAAAAGAGCCCTAAGGTCCTCCAGGAATGCATGCACCTTTTCCATGTTTTGCTTAAAATAAAAGAGACAGAATGGGGAAGGAAGGCCAGGCAGTAGGAGATAAAGCCATTGAGATCCTGCTTGGTGCTTCACATCCAAAACAGGGATTGAAATGTCACTTGATGGCTCTTTAGTAGCCACCTACAGTGAGTGACTGAAGGCATCTCGCAGAGACCCCACCGCCAAGGACACCCTTGCTCATGGTTTCAGCAGAGCAGCCCAGGAGACCTGAGAACCGGCAGCTCTTGGTGCTGGTGGGGAAAGTCTATCTGAGCCAAGGCAGGCCGGCAGCGTGGCGTGGGAGCTGGGCAACTGAGCTGAGCCGTTCCCTGCCAGCTGTGTTAATCCAGCTCCTACCGCTGCCCCATGCACACACATTTGGTGGTTGCCAAAGAAATCCTTGCCATCGCAGTACAACCAGTGTGATACAGTATAGGGACTCCAGACAGCCAGAGCCGGGGTTTCAGCAGGGTTTGTTCATATTTGCAAGATTTTCCAACTGCTGTTGCATGGGCTTCAGGGCTGTCCTGTGTTGTGGAACAGGTTAATTTTCTGAAAATTGAGGAAAAAGTCTTTTTCCCCTAATGTCAAATCAATTTTCAAATGTGCTTTCTAGCTGGGAGGAGAAATCGCGGTGTGAGAGAGGAGGCACGTAGGAGAAGGCGGGACCTGGGTGGAAGGGGAGAGAGCTCAGCCCTGGGCCAGCATGATGTCTGCAAACCTCTCCAAGTAACGCACGGCCGCTGTGCCGAGCGGGAGGCTCTGGCCACTCTCCAAAACCTCCCTAAATTTGCAGCGGGTGTGTCAGGAGGGGCTGAGCGATTCTGTCAGCCCTGAGCCCCTGCAGCAACATCAGCTCGTGGGGAGCAGAAGGAAATCCTGTGTTCAGCACGCATTGGAGCCCAGGGGAAGGATTTCAATGAAGAGGTTTCGTAGTGTCCCACTAGCTGCAAAATGAAGCTGCTTTTTGTCTCCTTACCCTGTCCCGTGCCTTTCTCTCTCCCTGCGTGGTCCTCAGCAGCACCCAGGCTGCAGCACCAGAGGCTGTGCATGGGACATGCTTTGCACGGTCGTTCTCAGCTGGGAGCAGATGTGACATCGGTTTAAGGTCTGATGCACCCTGGACTGTGTGCGGCCATAGCAAGCGGGAGCTGCAGCCCAACAGGTCTTTCCTGTTGCTGCAGTCCCTGACTGGCCTTCACCTGGTTTTGCAGATGAGTTTTTCTCTCCATTTCTTAATTTCTCCCTCTGCTTTGAGAGGCAGGAAGATGGCACTGATTTTTTAGCACGACGTCTCTCCTTTCTTGCACGCTCAGCTTACCAGAACTTTAAATATCACATATGTTTTCATTAAAAAACTGCAACCTTCCCATAGTTAGTGGACAATGGGCATTAGAGCATCAGCTGCCTTGTATAAACCTGTTCCCCAGTTCAGTCAAGTCTGTATTGTCACCCACGCCCTGTGTGGGTTTAGTAAGGCAAGGCAGAGAAATCGTGTTGTTTCAATGTCCGTGTATTTTATCCACTCAGATATTATCTGCTTTGAGTGGAGCTGCTAATACATCCCTTGGTTGTTCTGGAAAAAAAAAAAAAAAAAAAAACACAAAACCCCAAAAAAACAGGTTAAAAAAAAATAGCCAAACCAGTATATGACTTCTGTCCCAATGAGCTGAAGAACCCTTGTCTTAACAAGGTGTCTGCGAGAAGCTCTGACAGTCCGTTTCCTGCGTTATTTTGGCTCGATAACAAGGTGCTTGTTAACTCTCAAGTATTTTCTTTGTTAGTCTCTCCCTCTCCTTGGGAGATGCAGCTTTTCCCAGGAGCCCTGGCCCAGCACGTTGCACCAGGTCCCTGGAGGCCCCTGCATATATCAGAAAGAGAGGCTGACTTGAGCAAGGTGGCTTCGTTCCAGCTAGAGCCAAGCCAAAAATCAGGACAGGTTTGGTTCAAAAAGAAGTTCTTTTTTTAATGCAAAAAGAGGAGACAAGCAAACCAAGCCATGAACGTTTCATTGTGGGTCAACTCACAATGCTTTGTTTGACCCACAGAGAAATGTTTTGCATCTTCTGTGAATTATGTCACTGTTTCCTTTTCAGTGCAGGTGAATTGTTAAATATAAATCCCATTTCACGATGAATCTGGGGAAAGCATTTTTTAAATGAGATGAAACTTCTTGGAATTTCAAAATGTTTCAGCAGGAAGGAGCTTGTTGGACATTTGAAAAAAGACCTCACCATTTTTTTTTCAATCAAGATCATTTCCTGAATGGGTCCTGGATAAAAGAAGTTTGAAAATCTCACCAAAAAAACCCCAAAACGTTTTTAGGCAGCTCAATACTTACCGAAACAATTTAGTTCTGCTTTCTTTTGTAAGTATTGTAATTTTGAGGTGCTAAGCCTCAAGCCCTTGGAAAAGGCTGGGCATTTTCCCCTGGCTGTTGGGACGTTGTAGGTCACCATCTCCTCCATCACCGGGAGGCAGGTGATGGGATGAGAATATGGGTCTGTGACAGAGAGTAAGGCTGAAATGTGGGGATGCCAGAGAAGCGAGAGGGTGAAAATGAAAGAAGAGAAAGGCAAAGACTTGGTTTCCAGGCTAGGAAAGACGTGAGTCGTTGGTCCAGCAGCCCGAGCAGCAAATGCCTTATCAGTCCCCAATGCTTGCGGAGGGCAGGGCTGCAGTGAGGGACACCCAGGCTGCTCTGCACCCCCAGGTAACGTGGGTTTTGCCTCTTCTGCTGATAGACATGGCATGACTTCTGGCAACCACAGCTAAAACAGCCTCTACATCCAGCCGCTGGGCTGATAGCCTCCAGCACTGCCGGGCTTGCCCTCAAAACTGTGCTGGAAAACCCAGGCAGAGCAGAACAAGCGTTGATTGATAGCCCAACAAGCAACAACCTGTCGTTTTTATAGGAAGGAAAAGCCGCTCTTTAAAAATTAAAGGACTGATCTCAAAATGTTAGGTCACGAAAGGCTAAGGGATTTTTAAAACGTGCTCACAGGGCTATTCGTGTACTGCCCTGAGAGAACGTAAATAAAAATGCCAAAACAAGAGCCCGTTCCTCTCACTCACAACATTTTTTAACTTACTGTAGCTTAGTTCACTCCCACATGTCACTATTAGTAACTCAGGAAGCTGCCAGACTTTTCTACCACTCAAAACTCAAATGTGCAGTATTAAAGTGGAGAAGGTGAACATGTTTTTCATTAAGGAACCCTCTTGTTCAAGTTAAAGCCCATCCAAAAGGCTTTTTGATGTTGCTTTTTCAGAAAGTGGCTATTTAATCAAAATGCATTTCATTCCCAAAACTACAAAAAAAAAATAGTCTGCCCCCAAATCCTCCTTCCACATGTTTTGACCACAGAAATGCTCCCCAACATCAGCATTCACAACCGTCGGGTGAAGTTCTGCAAAAATCTGCCCCAAAGCAGAGTGTGCTGTTTTGCAAAATTGTATTTGAAAAAAAAAAAACCCCATAGGCTTTTGAGCTGCCTAGTTCAGGTAAGGCGCATGTCGAGCCTGTGTATGATGTGGGTGCCTTCCCTCCGGACAGTGTCCCCTTCTGTTGGAGCCGTCTGCCAGTTTGCGTCCTACCGATGCTCTGATCGTTTCTGTTCTTATTTACTGCTCGCAGAACCTTAGTTCTCCAGCTCTTTACATCTCGTGTTGAATTATTTCTCAAGAACCTCCTCCCCCTAACTGTGCTTGTCTAAACTCTCTCTTTTTTGCTTTTCTTTCTTCTTGTGACTTGTCTCTCCCTCCTGTTGCTTCTCCTTCTGTTTTATACCTGCCTGCCTTTGTGTTTGTCTGGTGTTTCCCTTTTTTATTTTTTGATTTGCTTTGTTCCAATTTTTATGTAGGGCAGTGGTTCAGTTAATGGGAGCCCCTTGCTGTCGACATCTGGTGCTAGTACCCCATGCCGGGGTCGGAGGCAGCTCCCACAGACTCCACTAACCCCACGCCCCAGCATCACTTACAAGACCGCTAACTCCTCGCCCGTGCACTTCACCAGTTTCCAAACTGGCCTGCCCACTTTCTCCCCGGGACGCCTGAGCCGCGGCTTGTCCGAGCACAACGCGCTGCTGCGCGGGGACCAGCAGCCGCCGGCGGTGGCCCGCATCGGCTCCGACCCCTACCTGGGCCACCGCGACGACGCCGACAGCCCCTACCGCGCGGTGCCGGAGGACACCCTCACCTTCGAGGAGGCGGTGGCCACCAACTCGGGACGGTCCTCAAGGACTTCCTACGTCTCCTCCTTGACCTCCCAGTCTCACCAAATCCGCAGGGTGCCCAACGGCTACCACTACACGCTGGGGCTCAACACGGGCCCCGGGACTGGCACCAGAGGACGTAGTTACTACCACGAAGCCGATGAGGATGACTGGTGCTAGCGGCGTGGCAAAACCCTTCAAGGTGTGCGCGTTTAAAATCGATGAGTTTTATCATCTGGAAGGCTGCGCGCTCCGACGCGCGCGGTGCCCGGGGCCGGAGGGGGCCCGCGGGGCAGCCCCCGCCACGAGAACTGCTCTGCCCCCGGGTCCGGAGACACTCCTGCAGCCTCTCTCCTCTCTTTTTCTTTTTTTTTTTCTTTTGCCTTTTTTTTTTTTTGGTTGGTTGCACTAGAGAAATCGAGGAAGAAGGCTCCCTCCGTAGGGGGAAGGCAGCGGGGGGAGCGCACCTCTCTCCCCCCCTCTCACCCACCTCCCTACTGCCTTGTCTAGTTCCAAGACACGCACCAGATGCCAAATCCGCGACACGCGCGAGAAGCCGAGAGAAGAACGGTCCTTACCTTTGACGGTGGAAAAAGCAGACTGTCGATCCTTTTCGAGATTGGCGCAGTTTTTGTTGGGCTATTTCTTAATTAATTTATTATTATATTTTTTTCCACGGTCAGGGTGGGAGTCGGGGTTTGCAAACGGACACACATGAACAAAGATCGCATCCACGTTTTATCTCGTTCACCGCTAAGAAGGAAGAGATCTACCCACGAAACTGGGAGAGGAGAAACACAGACCAGAACAAAGGACAGTCCGTTGGGACTTGATGTTCAGCCGCAGCAATCCTTTTCGGCGGAGCCAGTGACACATCCCCGAGCCGACCGAGCGCTCCGGCAGCCGGGACTCTGCCCTGACACCGCTGCCTTGTGGGTCTCTTTTATTTTATTCACCACGTCGGGTCCTTCACACTGACACATGATAAAGCCACAAGAGAACTACTTTGTAAGGACTGTTTCCTTGCTGCTGAGACTTTTCTTTCTGTCCCTCTATCCTGTCGACCGCAACACGCCCTCACTGTTTTGTCTTGTTTACAATATAAGCTTGATTTAGCAAAAAACAACTAAAAAAAAAAAATCCAGGAAAAAAAAAAAAGAGGAAAAAGCATAGGGATGAGAAGAAGAAATGTTATTGGTTTTATATCAAGCTATTAGATAGAACTTTAACTTTTCATTGTGTGCATTTTTGTAAATTGTACAGTAAAAAAAAAAAAAAAAATACTCTTTATGTAGAGAATTAGTCCAATTGTCATTCCAGGTCCCACCGTTTCTACCGAATGCTCCAGTTGTTCACTACTAAGTGCCTAACCTTTGAAATCTTTCACAGCGACGATGCGACCTCTTGCTTCGATGCATCAGACCTTGGGCGAGCGTGGGGAGGGGCAGGAGGGGAGGGAGGGCAGAGCCGGGAGGAGCTGCTCATCTCGGACGCTCCGCGGTGCCCACAACACCCCGCACCGTGTTACTGGACAGTGTATTCGAGTACCGGGTTGGAAGCTTACAGTGGGGAAGGCAAACATGCTTTGGGGTTCGTTTGGGTTTTGTTGGCCTTTTTATTTTTTCTTCTTCCTTTTTTTTTTTAATATACTTTAACGGTGGGAGGGGAGTGATTGCAGCAAACAAAACCGGCCTTTTCTCATTAACTAGTGTTTAGGTCCTGCGGGAGAGGTGCAGGTGGAAAAGTACAGCCTCTGCAGAGATACTCGTGCAGGAGAAGAAGTGTCTTTCACGCTGCGTGTCAAGTCGCCGTTGGGCTGTGAGAGTTGGCCATTTCCTCAACGACTTGTGTTGAGGGCAGTTGGAGAGGGTCTTGTTTTTATTGCCTGGTAGGAGAAGATTGGGGGGAAAAAAAAAAAAGCAAAACCTCTAACTCTGATTCTCAGGGATGAGATTTTTGTGTTCTTACGATGACTCTTAAGTTGGACGATTTCTTTCTTTTGTGCACGTGTGGATTTCTGCACTTTGAGCCTGGGAAAGGGGCAAACGTGATGTGCTGGAGGGGAGGGAGCCCTGAAAGAAAAGCCTGGGCAGGACCTTGCGTCCGTGGGTCTGATGAACCACTGTAGAGCTAATTGGTGGCAGAGGGCAGCCAGAGGACATGTAGTACACTGACAAAAGGTTAAAGGTGGAAGGCTGGGAGGTGCCAGGCAAGCGCATCGTTAAAAATGTTGGTAGGAAAAAGGAGAATGTTGGACAGATGAATTTTTTCAGAGGATCTACCAAGCCCCAGAACTGTGAAACTCCTCTAGGTGATCGCTTAGGATGGGTAGAGGTGCCGCTGGACCCTGGTGAGTCGTTTTGTCGCTGGGGTCGTTGAAGGGTGTTGGATGCTACCAAAACGCTCAGGAGGTCTCTCATGCTCTCAGCACCAGTCTTTCAGCCTCAGGCAGAGAGCAGTCTGCTGCAGGGTGGTTCTTCACATCTCCTGTAGCTCTTCTGTTGAGGAAATTCAACCTGTTTTCCTTTCCTTCTGTGGTTTTTTTTGTTCTGTTACTAAATAATAATCTCTGGCCAATCTCATCCCTGGATTCTGCTAAAAGATAACTCCTGTCTCTATGTCTGTCTCTGTATTTATGTGCACTTTGAATAAAGGAAGGGCGGTAGCCAGAGGTCCGCGATGGGTGATGGCTGTAATTTGCAAACGGAGGGCTATGCAACAAGATGACACGTTCGGAAACACATCCAGACCACCAAGAGTCAGAAAGACCTTCATCCATTCTGTAGCTTTATCTGCTGGATTTTCCTGTTTCAGGCTTCAGCATGATTGTGACCAAATGTTTTATACGTTTTCCTTATATGAAGGCACAAACACTTTATTTGAAATTTTAAAGAAAACATTACTATTTTACTCCAGGAAGAAAAGGAGAGGGGAAAAAAGCGATCTCTCTGACAGTGCATGCAGACATTGTACCCACACTGGAAAGCAAAAGGGATGTCTTTCTGTCCTGAATAATTTTCTCTTTTCCTCCACTCCGCCTTTCCCCTTCCCCTACCGTTTTAGATCCTCAAACCCACAGCCCCACACTCACACACCGCCTGGAAGCGCAAAACACCGGCCACGGGTCACTCCAGTCCCTGGGCAGAACACGAAGAAGAACCTCAAGTTGTCTAACCCTCCACTCGCCTCGTAGGGGTCGATGACAGTGACAGACAAGCCTGACCACAATTGTTCATAACCCTTTTCCTACCTTTTTTTACAGCCTCTCTGCTGTCTCTTCAACGCATACATGATATTTCCAAGAATCCTCATAGTGAGTTGCCAAACTTGAATTGCACCGATCAGTTTTCTGCATCCAGAACCAGTCTCGTAGTGGCTGTACTTTGAATAAGTAATGTTTGCATGTAAAATATATACATATATACATATATATAAAAAGTATGTGCATGGAAAATGTTTATCTTCGTACTTTTTTGATACAATGTATTCATCAGTTGTTAATTTTTAATTATATTTGATATAAATTGGGGGTTTGTTGCAAAACTTTATATTTAAAAAAACAGTGTTAAAAATTATAAAAGTTCCAACCATGCAACACAAGCGGAACTTTACCCAAAAAAAAAAGGGGGAAAAAAAAAAGAAAAAAAAAAAAGGTTCTGTGCTTGCCTAGTTTGCTGCCTGAGTAATATTTATCAGCCAAACTTTGAATTCTGCAGTTGTTTCTACAATTACATTTTGTATGAAGCAAAGTCCTTGAATTAAAATAAAAACTTAGCAAAAAACCTTACAAATTCAAAGATGGTGTCTGCAGTGTGCTAGTGACCGGGAGACCGCCATCCTGAGAGCAGCCTCCTCCGGCGGCTGGCTAGGAGAGAGCCGCAGCTCGGCTTGACCACCACGTTGAGCCCCTGAGATCCGCTGTGAAACCGGATTTAATTTAGCCCGAATTGGGATGCTGTAAGAAATTGGCCGTGTCTGTGTTCGTTTCCATACAGGCTTCACAGATGCTCGGTCTGAGTAGGGAGCTGTTTGCAAATGTGCCTTTGCAGTGTGGATCCAGTATGGAGATCACAGTTCCTGGAGTCCAACAGGCAGCAAAATCGCATAATTTAAGTGGAGGGTTACAAAAAACCCTAGCAGTGATTGATTCCTTGGAGGTTTTTAGGGGATGTTTCTCTTGTTGATGTGCAAAAATGTTGGGCAAGCGGCTCTCTTTAGAATTAACCCTTATTAAACCTTACACCCACTCCCAGCAAGTGTCCTTGCCGCTACCTGAGGCAGGCATGGGCATCGCAGTCGGTAGCACGTGGGGTTGGATTGGTGTCAGGAGTCTGCTACGTGTCCAGGGCGTGCTATAGCACTTACAGAAAAAAAAATTAATAATACTTGCTGAGCATACCTTGAAGTTCCTACTCCCAAGGCTTGCACTGAGCAGAAGAAAAACCCAAGGTCTGTTGGTACACGAGGAAGGAACTTTTGATTTCTTTGGATAACTGGAGAACCAGCTTCATTCCCTACCAGGGGGAAAAAATCTACTGCGTGCATCTCCTTCATCAGGGTGTGTTGTTGTGACACTTCGACAACACCAAGGACTCTCCAAAAAATTGAGAAAAAATAATAGCAGCTAGAGAGCACTGCTGAAGGGAGGCCCGTTGCGTTTTTGCATTTTTCAGTACTGTTCAGAGCACGAGGTCTGTTTTAGTATTCAACTCTTCTCTCTTGTTGCATCTTTTCTGTGATGAGACGACCCAAGGTCCCACCTCGGATTCAGGTATCATGTGAAATGCTGTACATGCAAGGAAAAGGTCTTCTCCCTCCTGATCATCAGTTCAGGCTGTAGCATGTGAAGAAAATGGTTTTGCTTGAGGTCACACAGCAAATCATTAGCAAAAATTTGGAGCAAATCATTAGCCAACTTCTCTTGGCTTGCAGTCTGCGCAGGGTTTGGTTTCTTGGATGGGACGACAGTGGAGCATAGGGGAGAAGAGTAGGCTTTTTTTTTTTTTTAAAAAAATATCCCAAACAAACAGGAGGAACGGAGATTTCTGGATGCGTCTGAGCAGCGTACAAAGCAAGGTTTGAAAAACTGTGCAAGACTTGCGAATCAGTGCGCATCCCGACTTCAGCAGAGACCCCCGTGGCGTTCGCTCCACCGCAACCGTTTGGGGAGCTGGAGTCTGCCTGGAGGGTCAGATGAGCAACCTCTCCTTCCAGACGTGTGTCACAGAGCAGCTCCAAAACCGGCTTATAATCCCATATGTGCTTTCAAATCCTAAAAGCCTTTTGGGGGGCTTTCTGCCTTTTTTATTTGGCTTTATTTTTTCTTTCTTTCTCCTCATTTCAGTTGTATTCTTTCAGTCCATGAGACCAAGGCAGCAGTGCACCCAACAGCTTCTCCAGGGACTGCCTGAGTCCTGGGGCACGGAGTTGGAGCGGGAGGGATCCCCACCGCCGGACTCGAAGCATCTCCAATGTCTGAGACACAGGTGCTGAAATGCCCAGTTTTGCTTTGCTTTTGAGTTCAGCTGAACTCCACAAAATGGCTCTATTTTTGTACCTCGTCCCCAGCACCGCCTGGTTCTCATGACCGGGGTAACACCGCTCATGCAAAGCTGCTGTGGGGGGGTTTGCAGGAGGTCTCCCCCGCAGGGGCACATCTTGCTGGCAGGCTGCTACGTTTCTGCTCTCTCTATCTCCACTCCCAGCCCTAGGGATAAAATCCGGGCTTCGGATCAGTATTTCCGAGGACAGCACCCCCACGCCTCGTTTTACCATTAGGGGGTAGCATTTTCAGGCTTTTTCTACTTTCTAGGGAAACAAAAAATGGAAGAAGACTGATTCATCTCCCCTTGCCACTCTTTGAGGGTCATTCCCTGAAATATTTGTCTTAGGATGCAGAAAACTCGGGGTGAGACACTGGATACACCTGAGTTCGAGCCGTGCAGGTAATTTTACCTTTTATATTTCCTGGAGCATGAAAACCCAGCGTCATCTGGCTGATTCCCTGTTCCAGCCACATTTGCAGGTGATGCCCGTAGACTCCTGCACAACCCCCAAGGTGACGAATTATTCATCCCAGTGGAATTCATCCCTCTTGATCAGCCCTTAGGAGATCTCCTGATATTTTCAGGGCTGTGGAAAGCAGCATTTTCAGGTAGTGCCTGATGATAATAATGAGCCTCAACTCAACGCTGTCCCTCAGCACATTCCAAAGTATTTTGCAGAAGAGGCTGGGTTTGCATCTTCATTTGATAAAAAAAGGAAACTGAGGCACCTCAAGAGGACTAAATTGCCCAGGGTCATCCAGCAAGCGAGCGCAGAAGCGAGGACAAGGTCTCCTGATCTCCTGCAGGTTTCTCTGCCTCCTTCATATCTCGGTGTTTTAAATGTGTGCATCATTTTTTTACATCCACAGGCTCCTAGTAGGGTGCTAGTGAGGTGACACTGGGAATTTGGCATCTCACTAGCGGATGCGTTGGTTCGTTGGAGGAAATTCAAAGCAAAGGAGCAATAACAAAAATGATGAAAGGTCGGGGACTGATTTATGGCGGTAGCTGTAAGGAGCTCTGCACAGTGATGGAGAAGGGTGGCTCTGATAAGGCTGTGCAAATATTTGTGGGGGTGAAGTCCTGAGGCGGGTGAGTCAGTGTGAAGGAGCTGCTGAGGCTGTTTGAGAAGGGAGGTCTGAGCAAACCAGCTCCCCAGCAAACTGATGGAAACACCAGGGCCCCTTCACCCGCAGAGGAAGCCTGGGACATGCTGATGGAGCAGAGCTGTGTTAATTCAAAGGAAACAGTATCAATAACCATAGTTTATTCATTTTGTCCTCATCTCCACTTTCTGTCATTGCTCTGAAAGAGAATATCCCAGCACTGGCTTTGTCTGTGTCTGTTTTTATTATTTCTCTGTTTCTGGCAGACTTTTCTCTGCCCAGCACGGCACAAACAGAGGAGCAGGAGGAGGCACGATCCTTGTCCAGCTACTCCTCACAAAAGTCTGAAATACCCACAGGGGTGTAAAACCCCATTTTTTCACAGGGGGCTGAGTAGGGGAGTGGATGTGGTTGTGTTACCGTATTCAGCAAAATGATAGCATGTTTAAAAAGATGATGCTAAGCTGAGCTGACAGGAGTGTGGCAGAATAAATGCATGCCTTTTACAAGGTTTTTTTTTCCTCCTCATGGAGTGGAGAGCATTTAAAAGACCTGGTTCTGCAGGTGATCCACCTAAAAAAACTCCTCCTGCAGTGGGATGGTGGTATGTGATCGGAGCGGAGGGCAGAGTCTCTGCGCTGCCAGGCAGTTCACGTCCCACCGCAGAGACCGGCTGTAGGACAGAGCCAAGACACGCGACGGGAGATGTGCTGCTGGGACAGAAGGTCACAGCCGTGGAAATCAATGGGATTCAGCAATGCCTGAGAAAGGAAAGCCAAACCTGTGTCACATGTTCTTGACAAATAAAGTCCTCTACACGGCAAAGCAAATGACTTTGTGTCTTGAGTGTCTCTGACCTTCATTTCCTTGACAAGCTGAGCCAGCGCATGGCAGGGGAAGGGCCTTGAAACGGGCAGCGAGGGGCGAGCGCAGCACCTTCTGCACCCAGCTGGGCTCAGGTCTCCCCAGGATCAAGCAGCAATCAGCACCTAAAGAGAGGAGCTTACAGAAGCCTAATTTCCCCGTGCCGTGGTGGGGTGTTTGTCTGAGCAAAATGACAGCCAGGTGACACCACCAGGTGCTTGAGCACCTCCTGGCAAGGGACATCCACCCCGAGGCAGGCAGCTCTGGCTGCCCCTCGCTGGAGATTCCCATATTTTTGGATGTCTGGGTGACTGCTGCAGAGAAAATATTATCACAGCCTGGGAGTGAGCCTGCCAGCTCTGTGGGCCTGAGCCAAAACCCCCAGAGGGGCTTCACGCTTCTGTGGGCATCCAGGGGTTTGTCACACAGGGCAGAGCAGTCCTGGGAAGTGGTGTGGCCACGGTGGCAGGGTCTGTGCCACCGATGACACCAGAGAGCCTGATGTGTAGCACAGAGCAGGGTCTGCCGTGGGGCAGCACTCGTGCAGGGCGCTGTGCAGACATGGGGTGGTGACTGGGGAAACTGGCTTTTGGGGTACCTCTCTGCAAATACCTTCCACTGTGATGCTGTTGTGGCTGGTGCTAAGGAGCAGCTGGGTGGCATTGCTGGGAGGGTGATGGTGCCCTGCGCCTCCGGAGGAGCCTGCAGTGGTGTGAGGGCTGGGCAGGACCAGAGCAAGGTGAGATTTAACCCCATGCAAGAACGGGGTGAACTGGCCCAGACTCTGAGTAAGGACGGCAGAGTTAAATGCAGAGGACCAGTACAGCTCTCACAGGAGAGTTGGGGTCCCTCATTCACCCCAAAATGCCAGGCCAAGAGGCTGCTATGTTCCCATCACCGTGTGGGAGCAGGGTCAGGTACCCCACTGGGGAAGGCAGCAGGCTGGCAGACAGCTTNGCTCCGGGCTGCACGCAGGTAGGAGCGCACCGCGGCCGTGGGACGGCACCCCGGCACCGGGGCGGGAGGCTGGGAGCGACCCCGGGGAGAAGCGGGGAGGGGGGGGTTCTCCCACTGTCCTCCCCCACGCGTGCGGTCGGCTGGGGCATCGCGGCGACCCGCGGCCGTTGCAGCCCGCTGCCTGCCGCGGCCCCCGGGCCGGGCTGCTCGGCGCGGCGGTCCCCGCTAGGATGCACTGTTAGCCAGGGCTGCAGCCCCGGGCACGGCCGGGAGCCCGCCGGAGCGGGGAGCGCGGCTCGGAGCGCCTCCGGCCCCCTCCGGCAGCCGGGGCTCTGCGGGGATGCGGCGGCCGTTGCAGGGGTCGGGGGGGGGTCCCCTGGGGCCCCGGCATCCCGGCCCCGGGGCAGCCACGCTGGCTTTGGGGGGCAGAAAGGGCTTCCCCAGGGGCCCCCCATCACNTTCCCCTCGCCGTGGGGGAGCAGGGTCAGGTAGCCCACTGGGGAAGGCAGCAGGCTGGCAGACAGCTTCGGGAGTAAAGCACCCTGAAAAACACTGGCAGCAACATTTCTTTGTGGGGGGGTGGGGTGTCCTCCTTTACCTGTGGAGGCCAAACCAGCACATGGTGGGGGGTTATTAACCCCTGCAGCACCCAGCTGAGGTACAAACGTGTGTGTGTGTTGTGTCTGTGTGTGTGTGCAGCTCTGCACGGGGGGGTGGTGGAGGAAATAGGGGGGTGGGGANCTGTCCTCCCCCACGCGTGCGGTCGGCTGGGGCATCGCGGCGACCCGCGGCCGTGCAGCCCGCTGCCTGCCGCGGCCCCCGGGCCGGGCTGCTCGGCGCGGCGGTCCCCGCTAGGATGCACTGTTAGCCAGGGCTGCAGCCCCGGGCACGGCCGGGAGCCCGCCGGAGCGGGGAGCGCGGCTCGGAGCGCCCCCGGCCCCCTCCGGCAGCCGGGGCTCTGCGGGGATGCGGCGGCCGTTGCAGGGGTCGGGGGGGGGTCCCCTGGGGCCCCGGCATCCCGGCCCCGGGGCAGCCACGCTGGCTTTGGGGGGCAGAAAGGGCTTCCCCAGGGGCCCCCCATCACTGCAAATGGCATCCCCCGTGGGACCGGGTGGGCGGTGTTGGGGGGCTGGCAGGGAAGGTGTCTCTTTGGGAGGGGTCTCAGTGTGGCCATAAGGGTCTCGGTGGCAGGGCCACCGCTGGAGCAGGGCACGGTGTCCCTCTCCCTGCAGGAGCAGAGCAGCCGGGGCTTGTGCATGGCTTCTCTGAGGTATAATGTAAGATAATGGGCTTGTGTGTGCCACAGCTGGAGCTCTTCTTCTATCTGGGGCACTGCAGCATGTCTCCATGTCCCTCGTCTTTCCCCTCTGCAGCTGGTCACCAGGTCACTGTCCTGAAACTTTTCACAGATCTTTTAGGAACTGTCCGAGTCCTGTCTCTCCCCATGGCAGGAGCCCCTCACCAGCTCCCACCTGGGATGGACACAGTGGGGTCCAGGCCCCTCACCCTAGAAAATGGGGTGCAGGACTGGTTTGCCTCATGAAAATTCCAAGCAAGCTGTTTCCAAAGTTTGGTGCATGGGGTTGGGACTTTTCACTGGGAAGTGATGGGCTGTGTGAATACTTTAATAAAGTGACTATAAAAAAGGATGTTTATTTTGAAGGAAGCACCGACTGTTTCTAAGACATTCATTGCTGCATTTGCATTGTGCTAACCTGGACGGGTCCCACTCAGAGGCAGTGACCCCACGCTCCTGGCCCCTGCCCAAAAACATGCGTGTGTGGATGAGGTTAGAGTATGCCAGAGGCTTTAATACAGCCACATTGATGGGAATGTGGTTCTGAGAGGGAAACCACTGATTTATCTTGGTAGAGCTTAACTCCATTTGAACCTTGGCTCAGAAAAAAGGCTGGAGCAAGGCAGTTCAGAGCCTGGGAAACTGAGCTGGGAATTGCATTCCAGGTGCTGGAACTGGAGCAAAATCCAAGTGGGGATAAGGTGCAGGGAGATTGGGGTTGAACGGAGGAACTTGGGAGGTGATAACTCCAGTGAGGGTATTGGGCTGTGTGGGGAGGAAGGGAGAGGGCAGGGAGGGGTGTCTGCAGCCCAGTGTTCCCCTGGGCACGGCAGGGAAGGGAAGAGCTGGAAGTGCCAGTTGGCTGTGGCAGCATTAGGAAGCTTCATGCTCATTATATGTTTTTATTTCCTTTGGGTCATGGGGCAGCCCTGAGGAGGATTTGACTGAGCATCATCCAGGTGTGTGGCTTTACCCTTTGATCACTGCTGCCCAGGCTGATAAAGGTCACAAGCTCAGGCAGGTTTTCAGGTTTTATTGTAGATCTTACTGGTGAATGGGGCACAGTCCTCCGAATGTGTGGGTTTCTCAGGCTTTGGCATACAACAAGACAGTTCTTTGGGTTCTTGTTCTTCAGCCAGTCCCTGCTGATGGTGCAGTTCTGCTCCAAGGAAGGCCTGTGGAGCACAGCTGCAATAAATGTCCTCAAGGGGAGCGATGGGGAGTGAGGAGCAGCCGACTGCAGGGCTTGGCTGGGCTTCCCGACCTTGGAGCTGGGCTTGGCTTTGCAAGCTGGAGCAGTGACCCATGGCACTGCTGCAGTCAGCCGGGTGCTTTGCACGCCGAGCCCGGGTCAAGTGGGGAATAATTGGAGCCGGGAGCGAGTGCCAGAGGAGAGCAGCTAATGACTTGAGCCGGTGTTCAAAGCTGGTGGGACCTTGTTGAGGTTGCACGTTCCCTCTGCTCTGTACAGTGGCAGAGGAGAGGGCACAGCGTGCAGCATTTGTGACACCTCAGAGTTGGAAGGAAATTAGGATCCATTTCTTGGATGGATCCATTAGGAAATTAGGATCCATTTCTTCTTCTCTCAGTCCAGCTCAGTTGGGATTTCATGATTTGTTGATGCCTCCTGGGTCTCTGCTCAGGTTGGGGTAGCAAACGGTATTTCTGCAGCATCCCTGTCGTGGGGTTGGCATCATCCCCTCTCCCATGTCTGGGAGCAAGAGTGGTTTGCGAGGACCATGCTTGGGAGAGGCCAGTTTTTAAGTTCATAAGCCCCAGCTGGGGCTTTGGGTTGTAAAAGCAGGAGGTGAATTCATCTGGGAGGGAAGCTGGGCTGTCACCATTTGTTGTGTTTATAGCTATTACCAAAAGGATGCTCGCTGATGATCTCAGGAGGGCCAAGGGTGCCAGAAATGGGTGACAATTGACCCCAGTGTGCCAGGAATGGAGCTACCCGGTGTCCTGTCCCCGGTGAGCGCTGCTCCCTTGAAGCACACCCATGTCCTTTAAGCCAACAGCATTTGCATGAATTGAATCTGTCCCCTGAGCCCTAATCCACACGTTACCTGGAGCAGCCTGGAAATGGTGGTAGGGGTGATTTTTAGGGGAGCATTATAAGGCAGCGGGTGGGAGCTGATCTCCCCGTGATCACTGCTGCTGTGGAGCTGTGTGCACGGTATGTTGTGCAGGGTAGGCAAAGCCCCAAGTGCCTCCTTCCCAAGGCTGAATTATTCAACTTGCACCTATTTTTAATGGTTTGAGCTGGTAACGATTCCTGAGAAAGACCCCTCACAGTGCTGCGGGTCGGTGCTGGTGGGGGAATGGTTGGGAAAGTAGCACCGGCAGCATTTCTCTCAGTTTGGGGTGCTGTGGGGTTGCATGAGCCCTGGCTGCTGCTGAGCATCCCCCCTCCGTGTCCCCAGGTGCCCAGATGTGCTGGCACCTGTGGGCACCACACTGGTGTCTCCAGGGCTTTGCTGAGCTCACCCCGCCGGAGCGCAGCCATTCGGGGGATGCTCTGGTTATGGAGGAGGGGAAAGTGGGGAGCCTCCTTGGGGTAGTGGGAGTCCAGTTGCTCCAGGGCTCCTGGGAGCTATTTTTTCCCTGTAAAGTGCAATAACTATAATTGCGACCCGGCCCCACAAAACACAAAACTCCCCAGAAAAATCCCGTCTGGGAACGTGACCCAAAAATGAATGCACACGAACAATTTGCCATTAATTAAAGCTTAGAGTTGCCCAATTAAAATCTGCTTAATTAAGGGCTGAGTGGCATCTGAAAATGCACTGCTTGGCTCCTGCAGATGGTATTTCTTGCTCGAGGGTTGGTGAAAGTAGTCTTTCAGTAAATTATCCTCCTGGAGGTCTGGTACTCCAAAATGTCCAATACAGCATTGTGCAGCAAGGCTCCTCAGATCTGCTGTCTTACACTATTGTGTGCTTGTAATTAGGATGTGTACGTGGACTTTGTAAACTCAACATTTAGCCTAGTGTAAATATGCAAAATCATACATAAATTGTGATGCATTAGTACTCTGTGTGTGTGTACGGTAGCATATGTTTTATATTATATTGATCACATTTGTGTGTGTGCGTATATAAAGTTTAAAAAATGTTGGTAATCTTAACTAGTTTGCAAGTCAAACTGCTTAAAAATCCAGAAATACCAGATTTGGACTCTTCATGTCATCTCCATTTGACCCTCCGGTACATGCACGTTACTATGGAGTCCTCAATGAGGCAACTATATGGTATTTTTTTTTTTCCCCCCCTCACAAGACCCTAAATTGTGCATTTAAAGTGGCATAAATACAGGGGTCACTGCCTCTATCCCCATCACAGAGCGAATCTGTGCGGCCTTCCCCTGCGGCTGTTTGCCCCTGTGAAGGCAGAGAACGAACCATTAAAACTTCAGGGCTTGCAGGAGTTACGAAAGCCCCCAGACAGAGCCCGCCAGTATATTTTTACAATGCAGCTTTTATCTCAGAGGTCCTTCGTGCGTTCCTCTTAGCTGAGGTTTTCTGCACCAGAGGATGCAGGGGAGAGCCAGCCCGGGTTTGTTGTGCTGTGGGTCCATTCGAAGGGGGCTGGAAGGATGGAGGTGGGGTTGCCGCAGGGCTGCGTTGCCTCCCAGGGGGGCAAGATGGCCAGTCGAGGGGTCGGTCTGCTCCACTCCCCTGCAAAAAGAATCAAAGCCTGGAGAATTTGGTGGTACCGGACCTGAAGGAGCACATGTATTTTCCTATGTGATGTGAAAGATATCCCGTTGTAGCATGAAGACTTGGAGCGATGGCGAAGCTGGCCCGTTCCTGGGTGGGCTTCTGTAAGTGATTGCCCTCGCAGCTGAAAAACACCCCTCTCATCTGAAGTCTGAGTTTGCTGAGCATCAGTTTTCAGCCATTTTCTGCTGGATGAAAGAGCCCTTTTCTACCCTAAAATCCTCCAGTTCCTTTGTCCGTGAACTGGGAGGAGGTGGGTAGAGGCAGGAGCCCTTGCTGCTTGCTTTCCCTTGGACAAATGCACGTGGCTCAAATGCCATCACTTGCACTTGATAACTTTTGGTTGCTTCGTTGTGTCCCCACTTGCACCAAACTCAATGCAGTTGGGTGCCCACTCGCTTGGGTGCTTTGGAAACCCCAGCCTGGATGTGGCCCCAGTTTCCTCTGACATGTCCAGAGGAGAAAGCACTGACCTGGGACATGATGCTGCATTTTGGGATGTGGCATGTGCTGGATGCTTCCACACCGCCCTCACCAAATGCTGCCATCCCACCCAGCGCTGCCGCCTTCCCGGGGTGACGGGAGACACACGATGCTTATGGCAAAGCCATAAGGGACAGGGACACTGGGGTGCGGGGACGCTGGGGGGTGTGTGCATGCACAGAGCTGGTACCGCTCCGAGGGCTGCTGTATCCAGACAGCTGCCGTCATGATGCTTTTTGCTGTGGTGTTTAACTTTGCCGAACTTGAGCTGTTTGGATTGAAAAGTCTTTCTGTTCTAAGTCTGTCTCAGGCTGAATTATTTGACAAATTTCAGCCAAAACTGTCCAGCAGTTCCCAGGATCCCTGTCTTCAGTGTGTATTTGTATTCCTGTAAGCTGGAGCGCAGACTTGAAGTTTGGCAGCATCCCCATGAGAAATCTTTCCAGATTAGACCACGTTATAAAATCTTAAACCTTTCCGTGAGCAATGGGCCATATGGAGCCTCATTTCCTAAAAACTCTCTCTCCCTGTTGATTTTTTTAAGTGCCCACTCTCTCTGTGCCAGCAGGTCTGGATCCTGCCCTGGGCAGGCCACGTCCCCACGCGTGCCACCGTGCAGAGCAAATAAGGACCGAGGTGCTCCTGCCTGCCCTGCAGCCAGGATGCTAGCGCTGCTTGCACCTCTATTTTTTGCCTGTAATAGATAGAAATCATTTAAATTCTAGTGTGCTGGGCAAGGGTTTCAAGGGTGAATAAGTGCTGTTCCTTAGGGGAAGATTTTTCTAGAGGAGAAGCGTAATGGACAGCCTGTATGCTGCAGGTTTATGATCATATAAACTTACCAGGGAGTTGAGCTAGATGATACATGCATCGCGCCCGCGGAAAAATAAACAGTTTGAACTGGGCTGTGCGCTGTTCCACCTAAACCGGTGCCTGCCCTTGTCGAAATATTGACAGAAGCCTCTGCTCTCCCAGCGAAGCCTGGTGCCAGCAAGCAGCTCCAGCTCCCGGCAGCTCAAGCCCAAGCTAAGTTGGGGCTGGTTTTATGTTTGCCTCCAGCAAGTTGAAGGGGTCCGGGGGACGGACGCAGAGTTTGATGTGAGAAGCAGCTTGGGGTGTCTGTCCCCACCCCTTGCCTTGGGGCAGGCTCCCAAAAGTCTCAGAATTTCTTGCAGGGGCAGCTGCCATCTGCTCCTGGTTGAGATCCCCACTGTGCCGCGCGGGGGCTGATGTAACATCGTTCCACCCCGGGCCGAGGAAGCCAGAGCTCTTTGTGTATGTTCAGTATGGGCTATATGTATACATAACATTAATCTTCGCTCTCACAAGCCTTGTAGTCATTGCGGGGCCGTGGGGCTGGTGTTAAGCCTGTGTGGGGCAAGGGATGCTGGCTGTGGTACCACTGCCGGTAGCTGCGGATGGTTGTGGCTCAGCCTAGCAGGACAGGAGCCCGCTCCCCTGATCCCTGCAGCGTGCGGGATCATTCGTTCCTCTGGGGTTTTGTTTTGTTCGAGGCTTGTTTGGGAAGGAAGGCTCAGGAGCCCCTTTGGAGAGGTGGTGGAATATCAGGTGGCTCGTGGGGACTCTTGGGTGCTGGGGGCTGGTCCTTGTGGCCCCGGCTGGGTGCAGGCTCGAGGCTCGGCTCCGTGGGGTGCGAGGAAGGAGCCCTCCTCCGCGGGGATGCTCTGGCGTCTGGGAGGGTCTGTGCTGGTGTTGCAGCTCTTGCCCAGGCAGGCAGGGAAAGGGTCTCTCCCTTCTGCCTGTCGACCCCGGCAGCATTTCACGGGACAGACGTGGGTGCAGAAACCTCATTTCCTTCAGCTAAAAGGAGAGCAGAAGGCTGTTCACCCCCACCTACCATCGCACAGCAAGATTATTATTTCTTTTTTGTGCTTTGCTCCCTATTTTTAAACAAACCAGGCTGGCAAGGCTGGGTCTGTCCCCTTCCTTCACATCGTAGAGTGAGCGTGGGAGAGCCCAGCGAGGGGACGAGCACCCTTGGCTCTGCCGGCTGCGCCGTGGGGTGTAGCAGCGTGGCAAGACCTGGTCGTGCCGGCACTGCCGTGGGCTCTGCTTCGCTGGGGGCAGACGGTGAGGTTGGCAGAGGGAAGTGCTTCCTGACTGCCAGCTGGTGGCAAAGGGACTCCTTGTCCCCATAGTCCCTTCAATGTGCAAAGGCTTAATCCAACCTGCAGCCCCTCTGACAGAGCAGTCAGCTGAAAAGCTTTGCTTTCTTGTGGTCATCAATTAAGGAAAAAACCCCTCTCTAATACTTAAGCACCCTCCTCCCCTGCCTTTCCCACTCCAAGAACTCAGGAGAGCAACACAGTGACAAAAATCAGCTTCTGTTTAGGGCACGTCAACCTTGACAGTGCGTCTCTGTCCCACAATGATGGCAATTAGTGCAGCGCTAATTACCCACTTGGAACTTTGCCTAGCTCTCCCATCCCTCCCGGCAGTGTAATTCCTGCGGGGTTAAAGGCCACCTCAGGTCACATCGCGCTGATCCCGGTGCTGCTGGGGACGAGGGTGCCCCGGCGCGCGGCCGGGTGCTGCTGGGTGGGTGGGAGGCAGCGGGATGGAGGGACGCAGCAGCCCCTCGCCCTGCGGCCGCGAGTCTCTTTTTGTTTCATTGGATTTGCCGCAGTGGTTTCATAGACGGATTGCAGCGGCTCCACGGGAAGGAGTGCCGGGATTTGCTGTGATAAGGTGGATTTCTTTTCCCTGATTTCCTTTCCCTCTCCCTCACCCCGTGGTGCCTGCTGGGGGACAACATTTCTGGGAGGGGGCGAGGAGACCCAAGGAGATGTGTTGGCTCTCTGGGAGCAAGGTTGCCTCCAACGCTTCTCCATCCCCGCTCCCTCCCAGCAGCCCCGATGCCCTCTGCGGGTGTCCCCCCGGGATGCTGCGGGGTGTGGGTGCAGCACTGGCTGTGCTCGGGTGGCCGTGGTGCATTGCCACACCAGGGTGCTCAGCAGCCTGACACCCCCCCTCCCGCCGCTCCCCATCAAATCACAGAATTATAGAACAACCCAGGTGGGAAGGGACCTCAAAAGATCATCTGGTCCAACCTTTTGTGGATAAGGGAGCCTAGATGAGATTGTCCAGCACCTTGTCTAATTGCGTCTTGAAAACCTCCAGCGATGGGGACTCCACCACATCCCTGGGGAGGTTGTTCCGGTGATTGATTGTTCTCACTGTAAAAAAATTCTTTCTTGTATCAAGATGAAACCAGTCCTGGTGCAACTTGTTCCTCTTGCCCCTTGTCTTCTCCATGTGACTCCTTATGAAGAGAGAACGTCCATCTGCTTGTAGCTGCCCTTGAAGTACTGGAACACTGTGATGAGGTCCCCGCAAGCCTTCTCCAGGGAGGACAGACCTAACTCCTTCAGTCTTTCCTCACAGGGCAGCTTCTCCAGCCTTTTGAGCATCTTCAAAGCCCATTTCTCTTTTCTGCCTCCCCTCCCACCCGCTGCTTGGTGGCCGTGGCTGATGATGTCCCCGCCACAGCGGGCTGAGGCCATCGCCTTGTTGCAAGCCCTAAACGCTGGCTCGGTTCCTCCCCTAAAGCTCGTGGGAGCTGCAACGGGGAATTCTTGCTGCAGGATTTCTGGTTGGGGAAAGCAAACGGGGGAGCTGCTTGTGGAGTCCCCCCTCCTGGCTTTCCGCAGGGGTCCGCTCCCGGGAGGAGAGGGTAATGGGGTGGTTAATTAATGAGGTTTCAGCCGGGGCTGGGCTGCTCGGAGGGTTTCCGAGGCCCTTCAGCCAAGCTGTGCAGAGTGCTGTGGGGGAGTAGTTCTTCTGGCTGGTTCCTCATTACCAGGGACATCGTGTGAGCGGTGATGGCTGCGCCAAAATGGTTCTTGATGCAAGTGTCCTTTTCGATGCTTGCAGGTGGTCAAATCTTTTTCTCAGTGTTGCCAGTCCAAAACATTTGAAGAGTTTGTCAAGGGACCCAATATTTATTTCCTGAGTATCGAGACGCAGATACACACTTCTGTGCTTATTTCCACAGGAAGCAGGTTCATAAATCCTCTTTTTAGAGCAGAAGGGGAGTTTCTGCCTAATTCCCACGACTCCCAGAACTGGGACTCAGGGAAAGCTCCAGCTATCGTGCCAGCTCTCACCAGGTGGTGCACGCCAGCTCGCTTGAGCTGCTGTAACTTTATTGAATAACCGAGCGCGTTAAAGACTTCGCCAAGTAATTAATTTGCACAAGACTTTCTCAGAAGCTTAAACTCCTCTCTTAACCTTGCATCGTCCTTCCCGGAGCAGATTTATCCTCGGATGCTTCTTCTCCAGGTCACTCTCATCCACGATGAGGAGCAGAAAGTGATTGCCCCTTTCTAGACACATACAGTTTTCTTCTTAGGTTTACCAAGCTCTCTCTCCTCTTCTTTTATTTTTTTGAGAAAGGGAAGGTGTTAGTGCAGACCGTGCAGCTTTGCCGCTCCCCAGGCAGAGGGAGGAGGCTGGGGTTTTCTAGAGGCTCGATGCCTTTTGGGATGTGGGATGTACCTGAAAATTGGAAAGATGCTTGCACTGGGCTGTATCTGAAAAACACCTGTGCTGATCCGAGTGTGCACGGCATCCCCCTGGCAGCTCAGCCTGCCAGGGCACCGCTGCTTTTTTTTTTTTTTTTTTTGGCACAGTCGAGTTCTTCATAAATTAATTCATTATTTGAAAGATGGGAGTGATTAGTAAACAAATTAGCAGAAAATGGAGACGTGTTGGGAAGGGAATCTAGCCCCAAACATCAGAGCTAGCTGGAAACATTTTCCCCCACGTCTTTCCGGTGTGTTTCCAACACAAAAATGCACTTTCTGCAGTTGAGATGCTGAGATTTTTCTACATAAATTTTTCCCTTAGAAAAATATGTAGCTTTACCATTGAGAAAACAGAAATAGAATATTTCACTGCAGGCCAGTTCAACCCCGGTAAAACCACTCCCAGCTTGGGGAGGTCACTGTGCAGCCCAGGTGGTATGGAATCACCTCTCCCGGGGGGCTGCCTTGCCCTGCTCTGCTTCTCCCTCCCTATCCCGGTGGAGCAGGGTGAGCAGGGAGGACGGTGGGTCCGTTAATCCCAGGAACTACTACAGCCCCGCAAGGTGATGAAGGTTAAGTACTGAGCTCCCTCCAAACGAAATATGATGGCCCATTTCCACAGATCTCATTCAAATTGTTTCATTTGGGAAGAATGTCAGAATTTCTTCTTTTTGATCCAAAATGCCTCAGCAAACTGTCTGGCTATTTTAAAACATCCCTTTTTGTTTGTTTTGTTTTTTTTTTTTTTTTGCTGGCAGGTTTTCTCTGCTCTGAGATAAGAAGGATGGGGCAGGGGTATTTCAGTGTCTGATCACCACCAGGCATCGAGGCAAGGGTGGCAATGCCGGCATCTCCCCTAGGCTGGGATTTCTCATATTTGATGGAGTTTGTTGAGCATCAGGGGCTCGTGCCAGGCTGGGGAGGGCTGAGCCTTCGCTGGCCCCAGCTGCCCCGAAGGCTGAGCTTTGAAATATTGCTGCAGCCACTTGCATAAGGCGCTTCACATATTTCCCTGGCCAATCTCCCTACACCAGGGAGACGAGCTGGAGGAGTCAGCTGCAAGCACGAGCACCCAGGCTGCAGGCATTCGAGGCGGGGGATGGCAGTGGCATTTTTGCATATGCTCCTTTTCTTATGGAAACACTTGTCCATAGGCAAAAACTTACCCCAAGAGCCATGAGGGCAGGGTAGCAAGGAATGCCTGAGCATATTTGGTGCTGGCGATGAGCGGCAGCAATGCAGCTCAGGGAAACAAAGGGCCAAACCTCCTCTAGCTCGTGTAACTTAATGTGGGTGCTTTTTCCCAGGGTGGTGTGAATCTGTGCCCCTGCACGTGGCCTTTTTTTCCCCACTCTAAGGAGCCCCATAATCTGCACTTATGTTCACTTGAGAGCTCCGCTCGGCGTTGGGGACTCAGCACTGGGGATGGGACCTGCTATTGCAACACCGGCTGTTCCTCCTTGAGTTTAATGGCTCCGTATGGCAGGTGGGCAGAGTTCATCTCCTCCTAAACCTGCTGGGGAGAAGTTATACGGGTCAGGCACAGGTCAAACAGAATTAGCTCAGGGAAAACAGTTGATTTTTGTTGCCTTCACCAGAGTGCGAGTGAAGGTCAAATGTTTTTTTCTTTTAGGTCTCTTAAAATCATTCAAAAAGCAGTTTCTATTTTCTTAAATGGAAAAAAAAAAAACCAACCCTACAGAAAGGTAATTAACTTTTAATTGTTGAAAGCTGACTACCCTCACAACTAGCATTATGCAGAGATATGCTTCCCCGCTTGCAAAAAGATGGATGTACCCTAAGTTGATATATTTAGATAAAACATAAAATATTTCCATCGGGACTTGGAGAAATAGGAGAAGCAGGTAGGTAATATATTGCAGAGACATCTTAAAGCACTTCGGAGCCCCAGACTCATTCATGACAGATGCAGGGATAATCTCTCCCGCTGCTCAGCCGCAGGCAGCTGTGGAGCAGGATACGGCTCATGTTTATCGCAGCAGCCCATCCCAACTGTTTAGAGCTGGCAATGAAAACCAGAAGAGCATGGGGGGGAGGGTGGTTTAGGGCAGAGAAAGGCCCAAGATCTTTCACACCAGCTTGTCTGGATGGTTTTGATGGGAGAAGCTTGTCCAGTATCCCTGCCTCTTTTTTGGGTGGGGAAAGAGCTGGTTGCTAGATGCCTGCTGTGTCGTACGGAAAGCAGACTCCACAATCTGTAAGATGGTAAAGCAGGTATGTTTATTCAGTGCTGGGCGGCACGGGGGGTAGCCCCACCAAAGACGTGCGCGCCAGGGTACTTAACTTACAGGGGTTATATGCAATCAGGATGTACATATTCATTATATTCCTTAGAAAAGGCGGTCTTATGGTCATGAGTCCCTGGCAGTCATTTACATAGTCCAAGCATGTGCAGTAAAATGAGGGTTAGGGTCTTTTCCCTCTCCGGTGGTCGTCCATAGTCTTCCTCACTGTGTCCGTTAATTGAACTCTGGGCTTCTTTGTCTATATTTGGTCATTTAATTAACTCATCAGTTCCTCGACTCTTGGAATATAATGAGGCATTGGGTTATCTTGTCCTTTGACACTTATCCTTTCACAGTTGTCCATTATTAGTGATTTACATAGGACACTTATCTCATCACAGCTGTTACATAGGAGGCCTAACGAGCCAGCTCAAGGTCTATCCGCTCTTATCAAGCAGGAGGATGCACCACAGTAAGGTCTCAGTCAGGAATTGTTAGTTAGTTTAGTAATTTATCTACACAGCCTTTGTAACTTCTGCTTAGGCTGGACAATGGCTCTGCTATCAACCCTTGAGAGTTAGTCCCTCTGTCAGGGTCCGACCTGGAGAGCACCTGGGAGCAGATGGCTGAGCTAAGGACCGAGCAGGTACGAGCGCGCTCCCCTGCGAGAGCTCGCTGGTGGAGGGGCTCCGTGTGTGCCCAGTAACTAACTTTACGATGGGTGATTCCCAGGAAATGAAGCGTCCGTAGGCTTTGAAACCAGGACCAAACTGGGAAGCAGTGGGCTGGGGCGGCTCTGTGACACAGCAGGGCTGGGGCTCCCTGGTCTCCTGCTTTGCCGTGGCTCTGCGCTAGCTGCTGCTTCTCTGCTTGTGGTTTCCCTCTGTAAAGCAGGGAGTGATGCTCGGCAGATGCGTGCTTTTACCCTTTCTGTAATGGCTCTGAGCTGAGATCTCTTTGCAAGACAAAATGCAGCCAGGCAGTTGGTTATGTTCCATTAGCTCCTCCCTTTCTCTCTTTTTTTTTTTTTTTTTTTTTTTTTAAAAACCTTCTAGACATGATGTTTTGAAGAAGTGCTGTTATTTTGCCAGCTTGCTCTGTCTTATGCTTATCCATTCCCTCTCTCCCTACCCCTGTGGGTGCCAATGTTTATGCCACTGCAATTTTAGCAGAGCGCTCTGGGTTGTAACGGAGAAAAGCAGGAGTCCAGGGGCTTGGAGCAGATCCCACCAGCTGGGGAAAACCGCCATGTTGCAGTGCAAGAGCTGAGGATGACTCCCCCTGAAAGGTGTAAATCAGAAGAGATATTCAAAGTAACCCCAGACATGAAGACCATAGAGTCGCAGGGCGAGAAAGGGGGACGAGGAGCATTTATTGGGACATTCTCTGTGTGTACAGCACCATGCAGGACCCAAACCTGGTGTGTTTTGGGGCACTTGTATGCCTCTGTGCTAACAATTAACCGTGTGTACACTCAAGATTGTGTACGAGTGCATGCTATAGGTTGTTTGGATTTTCAAAGTGAAAGAGATACATTTTATTATGACTTCTTCTGTTTTCCTGCTGCTGAGCCTTTGTTTCTAAGCCACATTTTCAATGGCAGTTTCCACTGGGAATGGGAAATGCTTGACTAAAGAGGCAGGTTAAATGAGTTGCCATCCAACGAAGGCATCTGCTGCGCAGGAGTGAAACATTTAGTTTGTCAGAGTTGCATTATTAATACTTTTCTGAAGTCCTTGAATGGATCAACTAAACAGCTGGGTTTTGCCTGTGGAAATGCTGGTCTTTGTTTTGGCAGGCGGGGATGTACCAGGACTGAGTGAGCTGTTCTGTAATGAGAGCTATTAAAAGGTCATTAGCGATGCAGAGGGGTTTTGAACTTGGATCTCACTTTCTGGCAGCAAGCTTTGCATGAGCAGATTTTAAACAACTCTTGTGCTCTTTCCCCTCCACCCCCCACCCCCCCCTCCCCTCCTTACTGGAGCATTTTGATTGTTTTAAGTTTGAGGGTGGCAAACTGAAAGATTTGGGTGAGAGAAGTGAGAGGAGACAGAGGACTTACTCTCCATCGTGGCACGTGGTCCTCCTCGCCCTGGCCAGTGACTAGAGGACATGGGGTGCGGAGTTTAAAGTGAGCTGCAAAGAAAGAGGGAGAAAGAGAGAAAACGGGTGGACGCACGCTCTGTACGTAGAGTTTGAGTGACTTAAAGAACAGCTTTTTGGCCGGGTGGCCTCGCTCTCCTACATCACTTGGAAACTCCTGCCTGTGCCTGCATCCAGCCAGCTCCTCGGTGCCTCTCTGATGTTTTCCCAAGGATTCTCTAATGGAGGTTTGAACACAGCCAGCACCTCGGCACAGAGACGCTTTGTGGTGTGGCTGCCAGAGATTTTGCAGGAACTGGGTGGCTGCAAGCAGCTGATTGCGGGGTCTCGCTTTCTTCCAGGGTAGGGCGGTTGGTGTAGGGACCTTCATTCTCGGCAGCACATGAAGAGGTTTGTTTGAATTTCAGAAAGACCATGTTTCTGCCTTGCAGCCTCAGACCAAACCTGGGCAACAAAGCCCCGAGCTCCCTACCACAACCTAAATGAAAAAATGCCTAATTTGTTCTTCTTTCATGTCAATAACTGCAAGGTTCTGTACTCATCTGGGAGGAGGGAAGGGCCCGAGTTCCTCACACAGCAGTGTTTGAGCAAGACTTCAGCCTGGGGCAGATTGCAGGTCCCGTGCTGAGCCCTTCCATGCTCCGTAGGCAGCAAAAAAAGGCAGCTGGAAATTACCCCCAGCCTTCCCGTTGTGGGGACGGATGCATTGCAGGGACAAAAGCCGGGGCAGGTCACTGCTGCCTCCGACCTGCTGCTGGGGCTGGTACGGAGGAGGAAAGAGCTCCTTCCTCCGCGTCAGTGGGAAATGCATGAGGCTGAGCGTGTATTTAATGCCCCCAAGCCGTGGTTCATGGCCAGGTGCTTTCTAGTTGCCATATAGTTTGCACCAGCTCTTGGCATCAGATCCCTCGGGGCTGAAGTCAGCTTCGATGGCTGTAAATCGGATGCTGCCATTGCCAGGCTGCTCCCTCGGGCTTGAAGCTGGATGGAAGGTGGGGGCTCCCGGGCTGGCTGCCCACCCCCGGCCTGCTCCCAGCCCCCGGGGAGAGCCGCTTATCCCGGCTTAGCAAGGATGAACCAAAGCGGTGCCCATCTCCCTGTGCGCCTGTGGCTTGTGGGGAGTGAATGTCACCCTGCTCGGACTAGGCAGGTCTTGCAAAACCACGTACCGTGCTTTGACGGCAGAGGTCCACAGTGTTTCTTTTCCCCCTTTGCAGGCTAAACCTTTAAGCTGCTCAGCTTGCTTTGAGCAAAAACTTCTTTTGGTGGCTCTTTCCAAGGAGGAGATCAGGTGCCTGCCCGGGGTAGGCAGTTTTCTGAATCCTTATTCATGAGTTCATTTTCCAATGCCTCGCCTGGGGTTTTCCTCTCCAAATGAGTGGACTTTTGGGAATCCTATACGTTCTGCAGTAAAAGTGCTGTTAATTTTCTTCCACAGCTCTGCTGGTTTTAATTGTAACCTCCCACGTTAGCTGTAACAACCCATATGTTGATTGTATATATTATTTAATCCCTCAAGGTTAGGTTGTGGTAGAGTTTCAGTTGCTGGGAGGACTTTAAATCCAGATGAGGTGTTTTTCCTACAGGGAAAGATGTTTTTCCAAATTCAGCCATAACTGTTGGTCTTAAAGGAGAAATTAAGCTGGAGATCTCCTTTGGCATACTCTTTATAGGACACCAGATCACAGTGGGGATCTTTTCTAGCTTGAAAATGCATAAGTAGGAGGAGATCCCATGCTCAGCGACCAGTCTTGTACCATTTGATGGATGCTGATTGGGCACAAATGACCCAAAATTAAACTAAAGCAATAGAAATGCTGTGCCTCACTGTTCATCCCAGGCATGATTGCTTTAGAAGACAGTGCTTAGAAGTCATATCTTTGGTTTCTGTGGTTTAATGATTTGGATTTTATATTTTTCTGTCTAAAATATATGAAACAACCATGATTTTGGGCAGGGTGTGACTGTGCCCCAGAAGTCACACTGGTGTTACTGGGGTAGTTGCTTCTTGTTCTCTGGAAGAGCCGGGCTTGTGAGAAATCAGGTTTTATAGCTGTGGAGATATTGCAAGTCTGTTTAACATCACATGCAGCGGCGGAAGGCGGAGAGGAGGTAGTATCGCCCACAGCCGGGAGTGGAAGGTTGTCATAGCATAATTCACATTGGAAGAGACTTCTGGAGTGCAGCCCCTGCTTGGAGCAGGTCCCTCTAGATCCAGGCCATTGAAGGGGCCACCTGGAGATGACCGCTGCTGGGTGGCCATTTTCCTGCAGAGGCACGAGTGGCATTTCCAAAACTGTTTCTTTGTGTCTGGGCTCTTATTTCTGATAAGTGCAGTCTGGTTTAGTTTAACTTGGTCTTGAGCCTTGGAAAGGAGTGTCTGGGGTTACGTCAGAGACTGCAGCTTTCTCCTTTCAAGTACAAGGAGCCAACTGATACTTGAACGGGCAAGGGGAAGGGGAGACAGGGCTGACACTCCAGGAGGTCCCAGGGTATGGAGGCAGCTCCAAGCCTTGTCCATGCGGGAATTGCAACTCCCAATGCAGCGTTTCATTCCCACAAAGAAGGGAAGGAGGAGAGGGGGAACATCGATAGCTGGAGGCTGATCCTAAACCGGGCGGTTGCAGCTCTCTCGGAGGCATTAAAGCGATGCAGGAAGGAGCATCCCAGGCTGTCCTGGCATGTTGTGCTGCTCTGTCTCCTCCCCAGCCCTTCATTTCAGCCGAGAGACACCCCTGCCTTACATCTTCCTGCCTCTCCTGAGCCAAACATGTGCAAACGTGACCCTGAATCCCACCCTAGATGGTTTTTACACACGCAGGCTGGTATTTCCTCCCAGATCCCTCTCCCCCTGCGCGGCCCCTTCACAAAGAATGGAGTCAGGCATCGCTTGTGACCTTGACCTCTGAACCTCTTCTCCCCTCCTCCCAAAATGCGAAGCATCTGGCAGGCATGTGCTGCCTGGCTGTTTGGTGGGGCTGGTGGAGCTGCACCGACGTTACACAGGCTGTGGCTTGTCTCCAGGCTCTCTTGCCCCACTCACCCTTTTGGGACGTGCTTGCTCTGCAGCCTCGGGGTGGTGCCTGCTCCTGGCATGGTGGCTGGTGATGGGGAGACCCCGCTGTCCTGGTTCCGGCTGGGACAGGGTTAACGTTCTTCCCCGTAGCTTGGCGGGTGTGCTGTGTTTCAGGTTAGGTGTGAAAGGAGCGTTAATGGTCCATTGATGCTTTGGCTGTTGCTGGGTGCTGCCTGCAGCGGGGCGGGGGGAGCACAGCCGGGGTGGTGGACCCAGCTGGCCAATGGGGTATTCTGTACCATGTGACATCACGCTCAGTATAAAAACCAGGTGTATGGCGGGGCTCGCCCCCCAGTTGGGGACACGCGGTCAGCGGTCGGTGAGCAGTTGCATTGTGCATCGTCTGCTTGGTATATTCTGTTACTGTTGTAGTTCTCATTTGTTACTATTGCTGTTCTACTTTGGTTTATTTCCATTATTAAACTGCTCTTATCGCAACCGGGGAGTTTTCCTACTTATGCCCTCCCGATTCTCTCCCCCATCCCACCAGAGGGGGTGGGTGAGCGAGCAGCTGCGTGGGGTTTATTTTTGCTGGCTGGGGTTAAACCACGACACCTGCCTCTAAAAGTGATCCCCAAGAAGAGGAGTGGCCCATGCATCCCTCCTCCTTTCACATTGCTCAGGAAAAGTTTCCTCCAGTGAAAGAGTTTGGTGGTTGCGTTGGAAGTTATCAAGGGTTTGACCATCACAGGACAAGGATTGATCCAGAATGACTCCAGCCTGTGAAGAGTGAGCCAGATCTCCTCTCGGTTCCTGTGTACTCCTGGCTCCCAGCCAGGGAGCTCAATGGGAGCTCTTTTTAGGGGCCATTTCAAAAAGGAAACCAGCTAGTTCTGCTTAATGCTTTCCTGATGCCTCCAGCAGCCATGATGTTGTGTGGTCTGAGCTTCAGACCAACACAAAGATACCCAGATGTCTCATCCCCTGGCCGTGGCATGGACCTCTCCTGCCAATGCAGGGGGGAGGAGAAAAGAGGTTTCCCCTCTTCCATGGCTGGTTCTGGGGTGTTGGGGATGATTCATCCATCCGTGGAGCCAGGAGGTCCCTGAGATGCTTCCCATGGCCAGTGCTGGCCAAGGGGCAGCTGGGAGCCCTGCGCTTTGTAGCGGTGAGGCAGCAGCAGCACTTTGGGCAGGGAGAGGTTGGATCATGATCTCGGCAATTGCTGTGGGGTGGAGGTGTCTCCCCGGGCTGTTTCTCACCCAGAACCACTCTCTGGATGTGCCTCTGCAGGGGAAGGCGATGCGTTTCTCTCTAGGACAGTTCACCGTGGAGGTGAGTTCCCACATCTTGCACCCGTGGGGCCAACCTGGGCGTGTGAGTGCATTTGCGACCGTCAGAGAGGAGATCTTGGGGCAGGGCAGGAGCGAGCGGAGACCGGGATGGAGACCAACCTGGTTGTAGTGTTGCGGGGAGATGGAAGCTTTCATCAGGGCTGGGGTGCAGTGGATGGACAATGGCTTCCTCCTGGGGGTGAAGATGGGCTGGATGGTTTTCTGGATGGGATGATAAACTTCTGGCTCAAAAAAAAAAAAAAAAAAAGAAAAAAAAGGATAGAGTTTTAAAAGAATAAATAAAAATCACCTCTGAACCTTTGCATTCAACTTTTCATGCTTGAACCATTAGCAGTCAGGTTTTCCAAGCTTTTCTCTGTAGCTGTGAGGCTCAGAAGGTTAATTAAACAGAGGGTCAGAGCTGTTAATGAGTCCAGCAGCTGAAGCATTAAGTCTTTGTCTGTGTCAGCAAGTAGCGTGCTCTACCAAAAGCAGATCCGCAGAGCAGCAGGTCCAAGGCCCCTGTGTCTGCTCTATATGGGCTCTGTGGTTTTTACCTTGGACTGGTCTTGGATTTTCAGTCCACAGCATACTCTCTGTGTTGGAGAACATTAAATGTCCTCCACAGCATTTCTTCTGGCTTGGTGTCACCAGAAAGGCGTCTGTTTGTGCGGTCCAAGACTGCTCAGCAGTGTAAGCTAAAGCACAGTAAGTGGGGATGGTTGGGGCGTTCACCCTGAAATGCCTTCCTGATCCTAATTAAAATAACTTGTGCAGTTTTTTTTTTTCATTTGCTATGTTTATTTTCCCCCTTCAGAAACAGTTTGCAGAAGCATGTTGTGAACACGTCTCTGCTGCAGCTCGGTAGACTATGGACTAACGTTGTCCCAAGGGAGCCCTTTTCAGCCTTCCTCTCTAAAGGAGATAGGAAGCGTGGAGGTCCTCACTGCACACTTGTGTCTTTAAAGAGGTGCAAGGATGGCAGAGCTAATTTTCAAGCTACTTCTTATAATCTGCATTAAGATTTGCTCCCGGCTTGTGAATCTTAAGTGACTAGAGAGGCCCCTGGGCTCCCTCCCGCGTGTGACTGTGACTCACGGTGCGGTGGCAGACGTGCTCTGGCTTGTAGGCGTGCTCTGTGCTTGTGGAGTACACGTGCAGCACACGCACGTCTCCCTGAGCAGAAGAATAACTCCTTCGCTCAAAACCTGGCTGCAGCATCATGGTGCCCTCCCCGCTGGTGCTGGCCGGGGGGACCCCCATCCCCGGGCTGAGCCTCCCCGAGCGCTCCCGCAGGCTCTCTCCACCCAGCGAGATGCGAGAAAATGAATCCTGCTCCTTTTCACAGCACGCAGTTGCCTTTTCCCTGCTTTAATCTCCCTGAATGTGTTTTTGTTTCATTTTTATATTCCTTTCAGGCTTTTACTGGAAGTCCCGCAGGGCCCAGGCCAAGCGGGTAGGGGATGCTGATTGGAAACAGAATAGGAGTGGAAATAACCGAGATAAATGGCCTGATAAAGCAGCCAGAGCCTGGCTGATGTGCAGACCCAGCGTGGGACTGTCCTCGCCCCTTCCTCCCTGCTCCCAGAGGGCTTAAGCCAACCAGGAACCAGCCCGCTCCTATTAACTGCTCCTCTTTATTTTTTGCTCTCTTTCTTAATACCAGTGGACAAACATTGCTGCAGAGAGCAGGGGTTAATGCAGCTCAAGCCCTGGCTTGTAAGCAGCCTGAAGAAGGCCCCTCTCTTCGTTGGGGTTGTGCACGGGTTGGGACGATGAGGTCTTGGTCCATTCCTGCTGCTTTACAACCCTGCCTTTATAGGAAAGTTGGCTGCCAAGAAGAAAGGGATGGGCATCAAGCTTTTCCACCGCATAAAGGGATGCCTGTTGCTCTGCTTGGATAGATGAGTAGATTTTTCTTCTTATCTCAAACCTGAAAGTGGGTTAAGTGTGTAGGAGAGTAGTTGTCTTTTTTTGAAGCCTGTAACATCAACAGTTGCCATATCAAAGACAGCACAAGAACTGCTTGCTCAAAGCGTGGTGCAATAATCAGGAGATTACTGACATCTCCGGGTGGTGGTTGCTGCTGCATTTGAAGCGATGCCCTGGACTTGTCGCTTTTGTAGCTTCTTCTGCAGTCGAGCAGAGCAAAGCTTCATCTGTTGCTCCTCAAGGACCCCCACACCCCAGCCAGGGTTTCTCTTTAGCTTGATCGACAGTTTGCTGCTGAACACCATGACATGGGGCTCTCTAGACCTCGACAGCAGTCGTGTCCCCTTCCCCGTGCTCTGCCTCTGTGGTTTTCTGTAGAAAAGTAATTGCCCAGTGCTGGCCAATCCCTTCCCAGTGACAGCCCAGCTCTTGTAGGTCCTGACTGCATTTCACCACGCAGTCATAGCTGTATACAGTCTGTCTCACCGTTCCTTAAGGCAGTGATGACAGGAGGGTAGGGCAGGCTCTTAAAATGTAGGAATCAAACATTTTATGGAGAAGAGGTATTTGAGCCTGGTTGTCCCACACCTTAAGGCGGTGTCCTGGTCCCTGGGCCATGGCAAGGAGGGAACAGCTCCATTGACTTTGTAGGTCTCTGATTTGGCCCTCTGTTTTTCAGATTTTATGGTGAATGAATATAATTATGGATTTGGGGCTCAGCTGATTCCTTAAAGTATTTGTTTTGCTGGAGGTTTGGTGGGAAAGGTACAGCAGTTCAAGCCAATTCCAGTTTTTACTTTTTTTTTTTGTTTGCTTCACTTCCAAACTAGAAAAAAAGAAGGAAAGTCACTTCTTCATGTAGCCCTGCTGCTCACAGAGCACCGAAGTGTGCTGCAAAGGCTGGAAGCACTGCTGCAAGCCCAGCGTGAGAGAGTGCTACAGCGATCTCTAGGACATTTAGTCTGATGACTTGAAAACAAACTCACCCCAGTTAGTTTGGAGGAGCCCTGCGAGAGCTGTGCTCGCAGCAATCTGCGTGTTCCTTGGTGAATAAATCTAGCAGGTATTGCTGGAGTTAGACAGGAAAGTAGTGTTCCCTGCCCTTAGGAAATACAGGTGTGGAGAGCGAGAGCAACCATCCCATGGGGTCTGCAGCACACCAGCCTCAGAGAAGAATTTGTTGTACCTTTGTAGAGTTGCTCCTTATTAGGGATATTTTTGGGAGAGCCTAGAGGAGCAGAGCTGTGCTGTGGCAGGGGGTTGTCCATGTCTAAGGAGCTCACAAGTGAGAATTGGAAAGGGTTTTTGGAGGCGTAGGAGATTTAGGTCTGGTGGGATCCCAGTTTCTTAAATCTTCTCCTCCCTTGGGACCATGCTCTCTGCAAAGGCACTGTTGTCACATGCTCTGGCTGCTTGTACCTGTGCTGCTCATCTGTTCTGGGGAGATCTGGGCTTCCTCAGCACATGCCTGGGAAGAAAATGTGGTGGAACCTAGGGTCAGGAAACAGGGGGTTGCCTTTCCCAAATCAGCTGCGGCTACTGGACATCATTGACCCTTGCTGGCCCCGGAGCTGTGCAAAGGCGTAGGGGGTTGCCTGTCCCCGGGGATGCTGTGCGGGTGCCTGAAGGTGTCCTGCCACTCCAGCTCCTCCACACAGTGCCTTGGTAGATGTGCCAGTGGAGATGGGTCCAGCAGACTGACCAGCCCTGTTCCAGCAATAAACCTTTTCCCTTCCTATCTACCTTCCTCACCCTGCTCCCAGTTGTCCCGCAGAGGCTGGTCCATATGGGCTGAGACCTTGAGCTTCTCTGCTGCTGGCCCCAGGTTGCCAAGGGTTGGCATCTATTCAGCAGCTTGCAAAGCCCAGACCCTTTGGAGGGTCACTCCCAGGAACCATGTAAGCCCCCTGATGTACAATTTGTTGTGGCTATCTTACTTGCTGGCAGTAAGATGCAGGACCAGGTGGCCAGGATTGCTTTTCACAAGCTGGGAATGTTCTAATGTCTTGGAAAGAGAAACCTTGAAACCTTCCACTAGGATTTCTCCCATTGTGATACTGGATACAGTATATGGCTTAAAAAATAATTCCTGGCAATTTTGGAACGGTATGTGATAACTTGTTTTAGTTTGGCAAACCCTTCTTTTTCAGCCTTTTTCAGCTAGCTCATGGGTCTAGCTTTTCTTCTTCTTTTTAATCATTACACAGAGGTGGCAGGGCAGTAGCATGATCCATTGCTTACTTCAGTGAAGCTGGAGATACACCAGGGTGGGTTATGGGTAAAGCTCGTACTAGAGGAGTTCTGGTATCTTCCAACCTCTGTGTGTCTATAAAGACGGTAATTTGAGTGGTCCTCTTGACCACTCAGGCTACGTTGTACTGGAGGTGATTTGCAAGGGAGGTGCTGCATCGCTAGATGCAGCAAAGTATTTGCCACAGAGGTTATCATCAGACATGGTGCTGAGGCACTAAAGCAGAAGATACATCTACACAAGGGAAAAATATACTTGGGGATGTTCTTCAGGTTGGCTGCTTCAAGGTAAAGGAACAGTGAAGTTGAGGGAGGGTGGGCTTGGGGATCTGCTTTGATGGACCTCGATGGACTTGGTGGAGCCTGAAGCTGAGCTGCTAGTAGAGAGGTGTCTCTCAGTGACCTGGTGCATGTGGTGAGAAAGGGGGTGGATGGAGCAGGGCTTGTGAAACTGGGTCTGATCGGGTGAATAATTTCAAATCCAGAAGTGGGAGTGAAATTCAAAACCATTAAAACAGTTGGTTTTCCCGTGTTTTGCAAAGAAAGTTTTTGGGGTTTTTGGTTGGTTTTGTTTTGGTTTTTATTTTTTTGGAAGTGTCCTGACATCTCAGGGTTTTAAAAACAAAATTTCACTTTCAGTTTCAAAATGGCTGTCCATGTTTCAGTTAACTAAAGTTAACTTGCACTGAATAAAAGAAAATAAGAAAGAGGTAACTCATCCACAGACAAAGATTAAACCATTCATTTCTAGGCTGACTCAAAATGACTCATTTTCCTTCTTTTTTTTTTTTTTACTCAAATATTGGGAAAGTTTTCTGTTTGACACCGATTTCTTTCCAGCAATTTCGTTTAACCCTGAGACCTCCCCCACATCCCAAATCCAGCATTTTCTCAGTGTCATCTGTTCAGAGAAGTGGAGCATCTCTAACAAATGTGTTTTCCCTCGCTCAAAGGCAGCAGGAGGAATGAAGAACACATTTTTTTGCAAGGCAGATACATCCCTGCTGTTAAAACAAGACTTGTCAACTCTCTGTCTGGGGCTCTCCCAAAATCTGCACTGTTGTCTGAAATGGGCTGTGCAGAGGCAGCGTGCATGGGTGAGCCTGTGTGACCTCTGCCTTTCTCAGCTTTACTTGTGATGAATAATAAAGGCTTAAAAACTGTTTTTTTTGGTGGGAGAAGAGAGATATTCCTCTGGGTTCCTGTGCATAAGAAACTTTGTTTTATATCCCTGGGAAATTCTCTAGGTTAGTAAAGAAATTGAGACAAAGGAAAACTTAATTTGAGCTGGGAAGTGATTATTAGTGGGTAGGATGTTCCAATGCAGCTTTAGAAGTAGAAGATACAGGAGTGGGCACGAACCAGCCTTTGGGCAGGATGATTTTCACAGGGAGGAAGAGGATTTTGAACCCTGGGGAGAAAACAGGGGTGGAGATCTCCACATCCAGCCATGGGCTTTTGCATAAAGGCTGACCATGGTAGAGGTCTACCCGTCCCCATGTGCTGAGCGTGTCCTCCCGGGACGTCATCCATAAATGAAGTTGCAGGAGGCTTCTTCAGTCCCAGTGGAGCATCCATGCCCATCCTCACCCAAGCTCGCCTCCTGCAGAGCCTCCTCTGCCCAGGATCCACCCACGGAGAGCCGGGGATCAGCTTGGGACCGGGGGGAGCCATGGTGGATGAATGTCTGGTGAGGGAGCGCTGAGAGGGTCAGCCCCTCCTGGGGGGTGGTAAAGTGGTGCCTCCAGCACCGTTTGGGGTTTGGCAGCTTCTCTCCACGTGAAGGAAATCCTGGTTGATGTTTATTTGCCTGAACCTTTGCTGTGGTTCAAGCGTTATGGGCTGAACTTGACCCATGAGGCTTTGGTGAAATGAGATTTTACAAGAAGAGGACAACTTTTTGCTTGGGGGGGGAGTCTCAGGGTCTCTGGTCCCGATGCCTGGGAAAGCAGCAGCTCATGGCATCAAGCAGCTTGCCATGAAACTTGAAGGCTCACAGGCACCCAAAGATGCTTTGGGTGTAAAAATAGCAGTGGAGGGGGAGAGGTGGGAGGTAAGTAGCTCTGCGAAACGCCAAACATAAAGAACTTGAAGGAGCATTCAGGAGTTGAGTAAAGGTTGAAACCGCAACAATTCAATAGTTTGTGCAGGAAAATTGGCAGCCGTGAGTACGGAATGAATCACAAATGTGCACATGTTTTGCCTGAGGTGAAAATGAGAGTGCTTTTTGGCTGTGAAATGTCAGCTTGTTAGTCTGGGAAACACTCAGTGTCAATTTTTTCTTTATTTTTGTGAGCTGTGTTGAAGGGAGCACGAGGGGAAGGTCGGGACTGCTGCTCCCATCCCGCCCTGCCCCAGGCTGGGCTGTTGCTGGGGCATGAGGCTCTTGTGCTGCTTTCTCTCTCTCATTCCTGCCCTGTTTCTGCAGATCCCCCGGGGTAGACGACGCGTGGTAGCTAGATACAACCTCCAGAACATTGTTCCCAATCAAATGAATTTTAACGTCAGGTCAGAGCCTGAGCACTGACCCTTGCAGCAGCATATCTAAAAGCGAAGGAAGCAGAAATAGATCCCTGCAAAGTGCTGTGCGCTTCAGTTGCCTGCAGTGGAAAACTTTCCCTTTAATTAAGCGCACGAGTACTAATTTCGGTTTGGGCATTAGTCATAAGCTGAGTAACAGGAGCTGGTAGAGGCACTTTCAAGGCACAATGGCAAAGCTCAGCTCAGGCAGGTCCAGCTCCCACAGCCTGGGGCTGCGGCAGGTTTGGGCTCATGGGAGCAGCGTCTGTCTGTCCCCTCTCCCTCGGCATGGGACCCTTGCTACTTTGCAGGGAATGCCAGTATCTCCAAAGTGATTAATTGCAGCATGAAGTGGCTGTATTTTAGCTAAGGTAAACCACATGCTGACCTGTAGTCATTCTTTTCAAGGGGAAAATTGGCCTTGCTGAATGAAGGCATGGCTAGGAAAGAGTATTCCTGAGTTAGGATGGGTTTGGAGAGAGGCAAGAGGTTTGCCAGAAACTTGTGCAATAGGGAGTCTCCTGCATTAGACCCCAAGCTTTTGAGAAAAACAGACAGGAGTTGCCTTTCCCTGCCAGCAGTCGGGACCTCGAGTCTCCACAAGCTCCTATGAAGCATCCCTGGTCCCTTCGCTGCCAGGCGGGCGGCTGGAGGAGCCTGGCAGGCAGCAGACCGTGCCCGGGAGCCCGGACATGGCTGGGGCTCTGGCTCTCTGCCCGCCGTGCTTGGCACAGCACAGCACGGGAGCATGTCCCTGGAAGCCTCGTGTCCTGCCCCGTGTCCCCTGGCTTTTGCCCTCAAGCTCTTTTCCCTGAGTGCCAACTTCTCTCCAAAGCCAGGCCCACGGGACGGGCAGCGCTGGTGTGCATCCAGCTTCGTGGATGTTACTGTCATGTTTGCCCTGTGCTTTCAGGACCATTGATTACTCTGGGGTGACGGTTTCAAGGTTTTCTCCGCAGACCGGCGTGCTGGAAACACAGCTTTAAACATGAAAGCAGATCTCCTCCTCCTGCCCCATGAGGGGTTTCTGGCTGGGGCATCATCTACCATCACAAGCGCTGCAGCCTTGTGTTCACCACAACGAAGTTTGTTGCAAAGTCTCTGCCGTTTGCAACCCTGATCACCCCTGAATTTGTGAATTCATACAAGTCAAAACAGATTTGAGTGTGAGTTTGCCAGCTCCATGCGTGTGTACGCATGTGATGGGGCTGGAAGGGCACCAGCAGCGAGCTGCTGGGACTGCACGGCAGGAGGCCAAGGGCACAGCAAATTCTGGGTAGGACCTTTGCCCACCCTCCAGCTCCTCTTGCAGGGATGCCATAGCAAGGTATTTCCTAGGCGAGTGAGGTGGGAGTGACCTGAGCGTTATATGATTTCTCCCTGAGAAATCAGCTCATCAAGCTTGGGAAATTAAGCTATCTGACTCCCTCGCCTTCCCCCAGCCAATTAGTGTTCTGGGCCACTGTGGGGAGGTTGATAAAACGCATTTGTCATGAATACACTGAGACCCCGCAGAGAAAGAGGCTGCCATCGCCAGGGCTTGATGTTAGGAGCAGAGCAGGCAGCTCTGCAAAGGACCTGTGAGCACACGAAAGGTGAAAGCTTTGGAAAGATTCTTTCTGGGTATCTCTGGCTCCTGTGGAGGTTGCCCTTCTGCCTACACCTCTCTAGCTCTGCCAAAGGCTCCCTCAGGTCTGCCAGCAGCAGAGTTTGAGAGGTGAAAATCAGCCAGGTGAGGGAAATCTCACTGATTTTTTTGGCTGCAATGAAGAAAATAGCAATCAATTTAGTCAATGAATTGTAGGGCTGCTGGGTTAAAAGCTGCAGCATCTATTGCTTTAGCTGGGGTGTAAGAGATTCTTGCTTGGCACACGGCGTCTCGAGGGAGGATGGGCACAGAAGACCAGCAAGAGCATCCAGGGCAAGCTAATTCTCTGATCCTTCCCTTCGGCTAGGATATGCACATGTACATCCTACTTATCTCAACACACATATCCTCACAGTGCCTCCCAACATTAGCTCTGCTTCATTTCTCCCCCTGTACAAAAGCAAAATCAATTTACCCATGTGGAAATGGAAATGAAAACCTGGGCAACATGCTGAATCATCGGGGTGAGCCACTGCATGGGTAGATTTGCTTGAGCCGAGCAGGTTATGAAGCAGGATCTGTTTAGATATTTTGTGTTCAGTTGTCATTTTTCCTGGGGATCTCAGTTGACAAGGACGTGTGAGGCGGCTGGGGACAGCACAAGCCCCGCTCCCGCACGGACGGTGTGCGGCTGCTCCCCGGCACAGTCTGCGTGGGTTTAGGTTAACCTGAGACTCCTTTTTATGCCAGCTGGGCAGATTTGCTGTTGCTCCCTCCAGTTGTGACCGCTGCCAGAAATGAAGCTGCGCTTGCGGGTGCCGTTGTCTGACCCGATGGGGCAGCTGCAGTGTTTGAACATAAAGTCCTCTGGGTCTGAACACAAAGGACCTTTCACTGCTTTACTGCTGCTACTTTCCCGCAGTTTTTTGATACTTTGATTATGACTTGGAAAACAGGAGTCGCAGAGATCCTGAGCCAACGTGCGCTTTTTCGCGGTGTGACAGATGGCTGCTGGCACACGATCAGACTCTTTTTCTGGTTGCCTTTCACCGGTGACTAACATCTGGGCATATCGCCTTAGGTCTGGCTTGCCTTGCACATCGCCAGTGATATCAGGTTTAAGCTTCAGTTTCTCAGCCTTGGATGACGTTACACGTACAGTTTAAAATCGCTGTTAGACTAAACCAAATGAACCAATTCATCACTAGTGGAAGGAGCAGGAGCCAGGGAGTTTGAAGGAAGGGTTTGGTTTTGGGGTGCACCAAGCTCTTATTTGCTGAAATGAAAGGAATTCCCAGGATGGGCTCCCTGGACATATTTATTTTTATTTTCTCAGGCTGTAATCTCTCCCAGATGCGTATGTCTGCAGCAGGAGATAATACTAACCCGACCGTTTCCCTTGTTACTCAAGACACTTTCAACATTGTTGAAATAATAGCTCAAGCTGAACCTCTGCCAGGCTTTAAAATAACTCGTCTAAGACAATGGGAAGTTAAGCTGGAGAAACATTTGTGAAGATCAACTTGTAATGGAGAAGAAGGGGACCGAGGTATTTCAAAAGTAGATATTTCCTATCAAATTGCTGCTTCATTCCAAAATTCCGAAATTGCATTTCCTTTTGTAAGAAATCTTTCTGCCTTACTCACCTCTACCTCTTCATTTCAGTTTTGTAGCTTCTGGTGTATATTTTGCTGATCCCCCTGCCATTTGGTGAAGAAAGGGGAGTTAGGAGCTAAACCAAACCCTTCCACCTCCTTCCCTTCCGACTGCTGCCCGGAGACCGTAGCCTGCAAAGGGGCTGCTTGTGAGCTGCTGTGCCATGGCCAGCTTTCCTACCCCCACAGCGTGTTGCTGAGATTTTTAAAATGCATCTCATTCTGCCTTAGGAGGAGTTTAAGATTTCACAAAACATCATGAAAGCTCAAAAGGGAGAGAAAGAAAGTGGTATGTGCCCAGGGATCTCTTGGGCAGGCCAGCCAGCCGAGCAGAAGTATCTTCCAGTTCTCTCCAGGACAGGAGAGACTTGAACTCAAGTCTCTGCCGACCGCTGCTAACACGGACGCTGCCTTTGGCTCAGCAAATCCTTACGCCGCAGGGAGCTGGGAGGAAGCAGCAGGAAAGACTTGCTTTGTTCCTGCCCTTTTCCTCTGCTCTCCTGCAAGCATCTGCTGTTGGGATGGAAGGACCTCCTTGTAGTCATAGAATCATAGAATCATAGAATCACTAAGGTTGGAAAAGACCTCTAAGATCATCGAGTCCAACCATCAACCCAACCCCCCCATGCCCACTAAACCATGTCCCTAAGCGCCTCATCTACACGTCTTTTAAATACCTCCAGGGATGGGGACTCCACCACTGCCCTGGGCAGCCTGTTCCAAGGCCTGACCACTCCTTCAGGAAAGAAATATTTCCTAATGTCCAACCTAAACCTCCTCTGGCGCAACTTGAGGCCGTTTCCTCTCGTCCTATCGCTGTTACTTGGCAGAAGAGACCGACCCCCCCTCGCTCCAACCTCCCTTCAGGCAGTTGCAGAGCGCGATGAGGTCTCCCCTCAGCCTCCTCTTCTCCAGGCTGAACACCCCCAGTTCCCTCAGCCGCTCCTCATCAGACTTGTGCTCCAGGCCCTTCCCCAGCTCCGTTGCCCTAGTCCCAACCTTGAAGTCTGTCAAATCCAGACAAGCCTTGGCCATGGGAGCTTGGGGTGTGTGTGTGTGCGCACCAACGTGTGTGTGCTCTCCGTCAGCATGAGGGGATGCTGAAAATCAGGGTCCAAACTCTGGCGGTGCCATGGGCTGTCCTGCTTGGTGCTGGCCATCCCCCCCTGAGGAGGTTTTCACAATCATCCCCTCATTGCTTTTCTCTGGTGGCTTTGTGCATATTTACATGTGTGTCTTCCAACCTTATAAAACAAAACAACAGAGAGGGAGGCTGTTGGAAAGCTGGTGCTGGCAACAAGCCCCTGGAGTGTGATAGTTTGCAGAATTTGCTATTAATTTACTTTGACAATGGAGCAACAAAAAGAAGCTTATTTACTAGTGACAACGAGCGCCAATGTTTTTAGGACTTGTCCCCACTCAGTGTCACACAAGTTTTACTAGTATGTTTTTTAGTTGTTTTTAAATTAATCCCACAGAATCCTCTGTATAGGCATTGTAGACCAATTCAAATCTGGTTTATGCTGATTCACTGTAATTCAGTAATTAAGTTTAATTGCTGCGAGGCAGACTTGAACAGATTGAAGAGTGGCTGTGCCAGGATTTGCACAGGTTTAAATGAAATCCATTTAAAAATACCCCTCTAGCTAAACCTATTAAACCCTGAATATAGATAAAACATCAGTTTCACAGTGTTTGGCTTGAGTAAAGTGAGGGTTTGAACTCAACCCAGTAGCATTTGCTGTCAGTGCTTCAGGAGCGGACAG
This sequence comes from Pelecanoides urinatrix, assembly GCA_013400755.1. NCBI lineage: Eukaryota > Metazoa > Chordata > Aves > Procellariiformes > Procellariidae > Pelecanoides > Pelecanoides urinatrix. The sequence goes on from VZTQ01014685.1 coordinate 344,006, forward strand.
GACATGCATGCACCAAGCAAAGAAAGGAGGAACTGGGGAGAATACATGGAGAACCGGGGATAGGAGACACACTGGGGGTGTGTGTGGCCTGGGGGGTGAGGGGTGTGCAAGGCTGGGGTGAAGTTTAGCACCCCAGAGCATTTTCCTAGAGACAAGGAGCTTTGGGTTGAGGTTAACTCTCTTGGTTGCACAGGAAGGAGATGGTTGAGGAGCTCTGTGGGATCTTTCAATGCATGTCTTGGGAATGTGAGAAGTGGCTTCTTTTTTGTTTTCTTATTAAAAAAAAAAACAAAACCAAAAAAACCCCAACCCAAGTGAGGCCACCAAATCCTGCAGAGCAGCTAGCCGTTGTCAGCTTTTCTGCCAGCCCTTCCCAGCATCTGCTTCAAAAGGGTCTTCGGACTCTCATTTCTCAGCTGTCAGGATATTGATTGCTCCATATTTGCAAAGCCTTTCCCTGTCCCCACGAGGGCAGAAAACATACTCTTTCAGTTAATGGGATGAGATCTTCACGCTGTCTCATGGCTTGGGCAGTTGGAATTTGCAGAGAGAAGACCCGATGAGGATGGTGAAGCTGAAGGCTGAAATGCCTACCGAGCCCACTTCCCCACTCCTGTGGCCACTCTGGTTCCATCATCCCCGTTGTCGGTTTAGCAACGCTTAAACTCTTCCTCCCATTGCTCTTCTCCTGAAAGCTCTTTCGCAGGCTCTCTTCTTCTCCTGCCACTTGGTCTACTTTTTCTTGTAGCCAGCGTATCCTTATTCGGGGTCATCCTCGACTTCCAGCAGCCCTTCCTCCGCCCCAGGCTTTGTCCCCAGAAGCCCCTTCCCCATCCCGGCAGAGCCCCCCATGCTGGGCCTGTACAAAGGAGCGGCAGCACGCCTGCAGATCTGTGTAATGAGCTTGAAAGGAAGCCTGTGCTCCGACTTTTCCTGTCTAAACAATGTGTACGGCTAGCTCTTTCTTCTGAAAAGGTTTCGCTTCCCTGAAATTTTCTGTCCTCTCTGTGGGTGGGTGGTTGCATTCACTCTTCCACTAATAGGTACAAGGTTCTCCGTGAGAAATGTGCTTTTTCTTTTTCTTCCTGCTTTGGCTCTGTCCCCTTCATCTTGCAGCCACTGGGTCAAAACCAAATTATCTCTGCTCTCCGGAGCAGGGAGGCGAAGGTTGAAATCCCGTTGCACAACCCTCTGAATGCAGGTCCGTCACCGCGAGCTGTGTGCGCTTCAGCCTAAACCTCATCTCGTGTGGCTTGTGGCGTTGCCTTAAAAAGAAGTTATTAGGTGACAAGGGAAATGGGAACAGTAGGAAACAAATGTGGTGCAGGAGGTGACACGGATGGCTGCCATGGACATTATTTATGTTACAAGCAATGCTAGAACAGAAAGAGAAGCAGGAAGAGCTGCTGGAGGATTGATGTCCTGCAAACACAACACTACCAAGGTGTCCTTGACCTTGTCCACCCAATGTGCAGAGTCATCAGGCAAGTCCAAACAAATATGAAGCTGCCATCTTGGGTCCCCTTGGTCCAGAGAAGATCAGGCATAACCTCCAAGTCCAAGAACATCTTTCAAGAGGCAAAGGGTGGAGGAGTGTGAGCTGTCAAGAAGGGAGTGGAGGAGCATCAGTGTTTTGGGAGGACTGTCTTGTTTTGAATGCTTGGCTACGCACCATGCCTGTGCTAATGTGGTGGTGTCAGTGGTATGAGGTGCCAGGAAACCCTTGCCCTAGTATAAAGTCCTCTTTTTCCATCACTTAATGCAGTGAGCCTTTATTATTAAATTCTAGTTGTGATGTACAAGCCTCTAATTCAGAGTTTGAAGTGCATGGCCTGTGATCCTAAGCAGACTTCTGGCAGCACATTTTCATAAGGCACACAGAAATTAGAGGGAGGAAAGACCTGTTATGCTCCGTTACGGTCATATGCTCCGTTCCCCAGCCAGCAAGCACCAGGGCTGTCCTCTGGGGTTGTCCCCAAGGCTTGTCCAGCCCAGTTATTTCAGGTCCTAACCAGTGGTGTTGCATCCAGGGGAAGTGACTCAGTCTGACAGACCCTGTTACGAGCTCTCCCAGGGCTCCAATTATGTTTTATGTTGTTTAATATCATTTCCTTTTCCCTCATTTCCCTCCTTTGGGGATAACGTAAAGCTGAGTATAAGCTTCACAGGTGCACATAAGCCGGAGGAAAGTACGGACGGTCGCTTTTCTGTATCTGCAACCTGGGGTGTCCCCCCAAGGAACACTTTCCTCTGGGATGCAGCCCCAGGGATGGGATGGGATGGGATGGGATGGGATGGGATGGGATGGGATGGTGGAGGATCACTACTGTACCCTATCTGGTCCCTGAGACCACTAATGGGCCTTAATGGCTCTGACCAGCCTCACCTGGGACCTCTGCCCACCCCCTCATCCCAGGAGCCCCATTTAAGCTCAGCCCTGTGCCTTCAGCCCTCCCCTGAGCTATGGTGTAGGGTGTTTACCTCCAGCCCTGCCTCTGGCTTTGCCTTCTGGATGGACTATGGACCCACACTGGATGTAGCTTCTCCTGGTAGGACCCCTTGTATGTTTGTCTCCTGTCTCATCTTTGTTTCTGCCTCTTGGATGGACTTTGCACCCACACTGTAGCCTTGTTTCCAGACCAGCTTCTGCCCGTGTCTCGCTTTACTCCATGGGGCACCCTGGACCTGGTTCGTGGCTAACCTTGCGTGGGGCTGCCTGGGGACCCTGGTACCGGTGTCTGGCTCTGCCCGTTGTGTTCACCACCCATGGGACGGTGCCTGTTAGCAAGGCACTGCCTGCACTGGGGTCCCCCAGCTCGCCAGTCCCTGGGGAGCCACTGGCCCTTGGTGTCCCTGCCACCTTCTCTCTCCACTGCCCAGGCCAGGCTGGTGGGTGCCTGTACACCAGGCGTGTTCCCAGTTGGCCTCGCAGGGTAACCAAGATATCTCCATGGAAGGTTCCCTGTCTGCCCACTCTCCTCCTTGACGGAGGGATTTACCTTTGGGGTTGTCCTCTGGGTCCCCAGTCTGACCAGGGCGTTGTCCGAGTTTCCTGTTTTCCTTCTTGTTCCCTGAGAATTTTAACTCTGTGTGGGGCCAAAAGACTGATGAGGGCAGGAAAACCCTGTATTGAAAATATGGAGCTCATGGTCTGATGCAGGTACGTTGACAAAGTCCCCAACACCGAACAGCACAGGGGCACGTGCAGACCCCTCTGCCTTCATTTCTCCTTTTTCCTAGAAATGCTGGTGCTCTTTGTGTGCTTAATGTTTGACCTGGAATTTGTTTATAACGTCTCAGAGTGGTGGGGTAAAGTCTTTAATCCCTCTTTCCATGTGTTTTTCTAAGTGACTTCATTTTGAAAAAGGGATGTGTAAGTTTTTTTGGATTTACTGTTTAACTTGTTTTACAAAGGAAACAAAAAAGAAGTCATAATTTTTTTAAATAACCATCTCTTAAAGCGCACCAATGTGCTCAGGCCAAGGCAGCGGAGGCAATGACGGTGCAGGGCACGCTGCTGATAATTGGAGAATGCATCTTCTCTTGCTGAGCTTTGCAAGGCTCTGCTGATTTTCTCCTCTAGTCTGGGGATTGCTGGGACATCTGCACTAAACCACAAGGTCAGTCTGGCTGTTTCTCTTGGTACCATTTCTGGGCTCTTGGAGGCAGAGACTTCCTGACACCACAGTGGCTTCATGGGGTGTGATTCAACAGCTCCATGCTGTATCTCTAATAGCTTTTTATAGGTGTCCCCCTCTGCACTGACTGCTGTGCTCCCCATCCTTGGAAGCATTCCTCCCAAAACATGCCTGGTGCCCTGATGACTGCTGGTTAACTTCAGCTTGGGGTTAACTTCAGCCTGGGATGCCGCGTTCTTGGCTCTGGCCCCGCTGGCCGGTGCTTGTCCGCGCTGAGGTTGGCCCCTGCACAAGTCTCCCTGGCACTGGGCTGCCTGGGAAGATTCCTGTGCTGCTTTAGGAGCCCAGAGGCAAGCTGAATTTGGCAGCAGCTGTTGAACTCCAGGAATCCCCTTTCCAGCATAGAAATAGCAAGCTTTTGGTTTGAGATTGAATAGTAGAGATGCTGGTTTGGCGTGCTGAATGGGCACCGTGGGCAGCCTTGCCTGGCTTTTCTGCAGATGGGTGAGGAAGAACCCAAGTCTAGAGCTCAATGCAAACAGCTGGACTGTGAGCACAGCCTGGTGCCAGCCCTGCCCTGGGGGTCCTGGGCAGCCTTGTCTCCCAGGTGGAGGTGGGAGCGTGCTGGTGGTGGAGGTTGCTCAGCAGTGGCAGAAAAAGTGTTTATGAGCAGAGCGGCTCCCACTGGAAGGAGATGGGGAAGCCTGGCTGTGAAGCAAGGCAGCGGGGTGAATGCCTGTGGGGATAAGGCACTTGAGCCCTAGGAAAGCAGAAAGCTCATGAGAAAACATGATTTTTTGTAAAGGAAACCTAGAATTACTGTATTAGACATAGGGTCTGTCCCATCTGTGACTCTGGCTGCTGCAGTGATTGCACTCACAGCATCCTCAGCATCCACCTGCCTGGGATTAATCTGCTCCCAGAAGGGCTGTGATCCTGATCTCTGATAGCTGGCGACTCAGACCCTGCAGCTGGGAATTGCTTCCACAGGTAATTGGTGTCCTTGAGAAGCAGTTCATCTGCTCCCAGAGGTTAAGGCAACGAGAAAATAAACCTCCTTTGAAATTTAAAGTAAATCTGTGACATTCTTGTAACAACCAGAAACCCAGCGGTGTCAGGATAGGGAGTTGACACTTGGTTAATTCTGGGGAGAAGTTGCAAGCAAAAGCTTTGGTGTTGAGGCTGGCTGAGCACTAAATCCAGTGTCGCAAACAACCTCGCTGTGCATCAGCTTCTGCCCCAGGATGAGGAGCGGTACCATGAGCCACAGCTACCGCAGCAAGACACTCTTCAAAGGGTCCGTAGCAGATCGATCCCATCTGATGCTTTGCTGGCTCGTGCAGCAGGGGTTTCTGCTGCAGGCGTTTCTAAGGCCCCACTGGCTTATCCCAACGGCGCAGAAACTAGCCAGATGAGGCTAAAATAAATACGTGGAAAGCTCCTTCTGGAGAACAGGGAGAGGGAAGAAAAAGCAGTGCACGTGGAAGAGCTGCAGTCTGGAGCTGGTAAAGCAGGAGAAGGGCATCCTCATTCCAGCTTCCCCAGCTCTGCACGAGGACTGGTGTCTGAGAGGCACGTCATTTATTTCAACGTTTCTCTCTTGGCTGAGGGGGGGAGGTCAGGGAGAGGAGAGTGGTGTTTGCAGTGGCTGATCTGCCCGAGGTAGAACTGTGCAGCCCACTGCCAGGGTTTGAATGCTGACCCTCTCTGGGGATTGAGGTGACCTGTTGTCCTTGCGTGTCTCCAGTAGAAGTTTGGCGTTGTCCGCTGAACGGCCTGCATTGTGCGAGGGGCCGTGGGGTGCCTGCGCTTGGCTCTTGCTCTGCTGCTCCCTGCGTGTGTGCAAACCTGTAGAGGGGTGTTTGTAGGGATGGGAACATGACTAAACCCTTCCTGTGATGTTCAGGCTCTGATGGCTGCCATGGGAGAGTCTGCAGTGCTGCATAGCTCCTCTCTTAGAGCTGGGTTCGCTCCTGGCCCCGGGTGTACAGTGGGATCAGCCCGTCTCTCCCTTGGCTGGTGGACGCAACGCGTGCTGGTGCTCCCCGCGGCGGGCAGCCACCCCGCGGCTACTCCAGGTTGTGCTTCCTACCTGTCCCCTTGCCTGGGTCGTAGAGATCTCATTAATTTCACTCCTAATTCTGTTTTTCTTTTATGCCAAATTCTTCTCTTGGGGTTGGTGAGGGGTCCAGAGGTAAAACCAGCCCTGGCTGTTTAAACCTGCCCCTGTGATTGCTCCCCAGCTACCTCCAGTTCCCAGGACACAGGGAGGGGAGTCTCTGCTACTTTATTTAGGAAAGCACCAAGCACATGCTTAACTTTAACCCTACACGCACATGTTGTCATGGAGCATGGTTTTAACTTTCAGCACATGCTCAAGTTGTGTGTTAAGGCCATACCTTGCCCAGGAAAACTTCCATGTCGGCATGTTATTTTTAGTACTAAGTCCCCAGCTGCAGCTTGCATAGGAAGGCCCTTCACCTGGCAGGATCCATTGAATTCACTTGTCTACCTGTAATCACCAGCAAAGCTGATCAATGATGAGGGCTGCAGCCCCTGGAGATGGAGCATGCAGGTCTTGGCACGTCCATTGGTGTCAGCAACTGGGAAATCACCTCCCAAAACCGCTTGGGAATGAGAAGGGACAAACATCCCTGATATTTTTTCCCCTCTGACAGCTGTGTTTGGTCCCAGATTAATTCCCCCATGCTGTGCATGCACATCACTTGTAACAAGGATAAACTTGGCAATGTTTCAGGGTTTACAACCACTGAAGTCTCTGAGGGGCTCAGCCCTGCACCCTCTCTGCCTTGGTACCATTTTTGCAATGTTCCTGCTGCTGAAGGCTGTTGCACTCTCATGTTGCCGACCTGAGAGTTGCCTGGGAACGTGTCAATGCTGTGACCGTGTGGGGGGCTGGAGAAATACCCGATGAAATCCCAAGTCACCACGAATGGCCATGTCTCCTGCAGGACCTCATTCCCTCCCCCCCTTCCCAGCATGGGGCTCTTTCCCTTACTAAAGCTTCTCAGGAGATGGTGTCAGGACTGCTACATTTGTCTGGAGTGGATCAAAGCAGCTTTCTGCTCAATTGACTTATTATTTTCCAGAGCAGCGGCTCTATACAGTGTGTATATCTCCTGTCAGGCTGCAGCATGCCCGAGGCTGTTCGTCTGCCCTCAGATAAATCTCACACCTCATTGACAATGGGAATTAGAGTGAATACAGAGGCTGGATGCCTCCCAAGTGATGACAGTTGCTAGTGCAGATGCTACTGGCAGGATTCCTGTTGATAAGTCATCAAGTGGGATTGTCCAGGCCCTCCCAGTAAAGGGGCTGTGGGTCCAGAGTGATCCAGACCCCTCGTGCAAGGCTGCGCCCATGGGGTGCTGCCCTGGGTCCATCCCTCATCCCTACCCCTGGCAGGTGGCAGGGCTATTGCCACGCTGCCCAGCATTGTAAAGGGATGACAAGAAAGGAGGGACCTGGTTGTAGATATTGCGGAGGTAGAAACTGTGTCTGGGTTGAGCCAGATGTCTGCAATTTTTTTTTTTTTTTTTTTGCTAATGGAAGGGAACAAGAAACCTTGTGGTTTTAAACAAATTTTTGTTCAGGTATTTCTGTAGCTGAATGATTCTTTAGTTAAAGAATGAACTTGGAAAGGGAATGTCTCTGTTCACCAGGGGAGTTGAAAGTGATGATGGGAGACTGAAGTAATGGTGCTGCCAAACAGCACAGACCGGGGGTCTCACCCAATTCAAACCATCTTGCGTGTTCACAGCATAGTTCTGAAAGTGGGCCTCTCACCTGCTGGGGAAGGGTTATTGCGTGATGCACAGCTCCCGATGGAGCTCCTGACCTTGTCACGGCGACGAGCTCTGCTTTGGGCGGAGGTGAGTGCCCCTGAGCTCTGGTCAGGACACTCGCCTCAGTGAGGGACACAGTAACTTCATCCCACTCCTTGGTTCAATTCTTTCTTGAAATTGGGCAAACTTCAACAAGGAAGCTTGGGAAAGGACTGAGCAGGATTTTCTGTACCAGCTGATCCAGGGCTTGTGTTTTAGGACATTTGTGTCCCAGGCTCTGCTTTACAGTCCTGAGCATCCCAACTATATGGTCATAAAGGTACCACAACTGCTTGGGTAGAAATGGCCCTTCATGTCTTTGGGACACTGGCCTTGAAACGTGTCTTCTGTTTCAGAGATATCACCTGGCTGCTTCTGAGGTTATCTGAATGTTTGTATTGGTCCGAGTTTGTTCAATTTGTGAATTATTTTAATTTCCCCAAGTTGCATTCTCTTCTTGCTGGGGGTTTCGTTTGTTGTCTAATAGGAAGACCAAAGAGAGCAGAGCCCTATAGTGAAGGTATCTCAGCTACTGAGCATCTCTTTCTTCTCCCCCAATGCAGATGAAGTGAACTTGCTGGACAAAATTACTTCCCGTGCACAGGACCTCAGCAATATTTCTTTCGGCTATGATGAAGCCAACTGCAGCATCCTGGAGATCGGGCAGTACGCTACCCTCAACATCCCTACGAGGGAGGCGTTTGGGGACAGGTGAGCTGCCTGCGGGGGGATGGGTTTGGGGTGGTAGTGCTCAAAATCATCTCATGCATGCTTGTTGGTTTGAAGGGGTCACTTTAAGGTCCCATACCATAACAAATGAAGATAACGCTTCCACTCTGTGCTCTTGTGAGCTCACTGCTTCTTCCCTTTAGAATCATTAAGGTTGGAAAAGACCTCTAACAGCATCAAGTCCAACCGTCAACCCAACACCACCATGCCCACTAAACCATGTCCCTAAGTGCCACATCTACATGTCTTTTAAATGCTTCCAGGGATGAAGTATGTCCTCCATCTCTTGGTCGTGTGCAGGGAAGACACATTGACACAGTGTTTGACTGACCATTTCCAGGAATGTGTTTTCATGGTGTTCCCACCAGAAAGACCTTTCTGCTCCAGTACAGAACTGGAGAGAGCAAGAGGGACAGCACAGCCATATCCATCAGCATCGCTTGATGCCAAGGCAGTGGTCTGTGGAGGCACAGACCAGGTTGGACCTTTGCCGTACTTGATACGGGGCTGTGGCTTGCTGTGGACAAGGATGCTGGGCACGGTGAGAGAAGGCAACATTGAAGAGCTGCTTGGAACAGGGTTACCATCCAATCCCAGCAGTGGGCAGGGCAGGAGTCCCGTGGAAAATCACGCGCAGCCACGTAAGCATGTGCTGAGATTGCACCTGAGAGGGATGCATTAAGGTTATATGGGCAATGCTAATTTTGGCCTGGCTGCTCCTTTCTGAGTACCTGACCTTACAACCAGATTTTTATTTTTTGTGCTCACTGAGTTCATTTGTACTGTGACTTTTTTTTTATCCTAAGAGGACAGTTCGTGGTGATTCAGCAGCGGCTGCAGGATGCCATGCATTGCTTCTTTCTGCTAGGTTTGCAGATGAGCTGAGTGTGCTGATGAAGCTCAGGTACTCGCTGAAGGAGGACACCAGCCTAGTGACCATCCTTAGCCATCGGAGCCACGTGCTCTTCCAGATAAGGATTAACCCATACGCCTTGGTCTTCGTCACTACGAGGAGAAGGCACTATGAGTAAGTTCCAGCTCAGGTGCTTTTTTCTGCCTTTTCATGCCTCCTTTTATACTCCCAAAGCCAGAGTTAAGGTTTCCCTTTGGGGAAACTGGGCTTTGACCAGTGCTGCTCTGACCCCACCTCAGCTGAATCAAGGTTGTGTCCCCACCTTGGTGATGGTCTCTCAGACCTGGTGGAGTGACTGCACGGGTAGTCACTGCCTAAGTACTGTGTTAAAATGATACAGATCTGGAAAACAAAGCAAAGAACAAAAAGGTTCAAAGGCTGTGCCAGGGGTGGCTCCTTGAGAAATCCCACTGGCAGAGGGAGTGGGGATGAGCGTTTTGGGAGCCTTGGCTCTGCCCACCTCCAGCCCAAGCAGCGCATCTAACCAGCCAGCACCAAGTCCAGCATACAAAGCGGGACTTGCAGGAGAGAAGGGCCCTGCACGAAGCCTTGTATTACATACCTGGACTGTCTCCTGGACCTGCTGGGTGGTGAGTTGTAGCCCAGCGCTGGCCCTCAGGCTCCCCACCCGTGAAACTAGGTAACAACTCTGATCTCCTTTGACAGTTCTCCAAGCTCTTTGCGAATGATAAAAGCTGTTTTAAGAGCTGGGTGTGGTGATTTCTGGTCTTCAGGAGCATGGCACCTCCCTTCCACAAAAGAAACCCTCAGGGCTTGCTTTGGAGAGGGGTGTTTCGGAAGCCCCCTGCCTGGCTTGGCTGTGATCTGCAGCAGGTCTTGCTGCTCGTTGCAGTCAGAGCATCTGCAGCAGCGGCTGGAGTCCTGTTCCCACCAGCAGCTCCCTGTGAGCAAGTCCTGGTGGTCAGGCATGATTTGCCCCATGTCTGTTGGGTGATGGAGGTGGTGGCAGAGCCACGTCCGCTGATAGCCTTGGATGTGTTGCAGTGAAATCAAGGGTGGGTGGAAAGAAACATCAATCTATGCTGGCACAAACTCTGAAACAAGGACAGCCCTTCCCTCAGCTAGACCTGAGTGTCCCCATGCTGATAGGCACGTCTGCCTGCTTGGTCAGTGGGCAGATATTCCTGCTCCATCTGGATCATCCCTGCTTTGCTAGTGCCAAAGAAGGGTGGCATTTCTGGCTGACCAATGGCACTGACATCCACCATAGAGGATGCCCTGGGCCAGCTTTGCCTTTTGCCCTGGGCCATTGCTTTGGTAGCCTAAAGTTTGCCCTACAAAAAGACTGGGGATAAATCAAGCAGGGAGAGACACAAATACCAATAATTTCCCAGACACGTCAACTGGTTGTAGTTTTGCCCAAATCCGTCAGGTAGAAATAACATTCCCATGCTGGAAGAGAAGTGCTGATGCTTACTCGTGACAATAAGGTAGACTTGATTTCTCTTGTACTGTCCTTAGCATCTGCACTAAGGATGGATACATGAGGGACCCTGGGAGCTGGTAAGAGTGAAGCCTAGTCCTGCATAAGGTGTGGGACCTGTTTCATTTTGTGCCTCTTCCCTTCCCTCTCCGGGGCATGCAGGTTCCCTGTTTCCATCCTCAGCGATGGGCACTGGCACCAAGTTGCTCTCAGCATCTCCTTGGAGAGGTTGGAGCTGCACGTGGACTGTCGGCTGGTGGACAGAGTGAGCTGGTCCAATTACTTTGGGATGGGAGTGAACACTGAGGGGCTGGTCATCATCGGAGGCCTGATTGAGTCCTTTGACATCCCCTTTAAGGTGAGAGCTGGGCAAATACAGCAGGGCTGTGTTTGAGCACATGGGCTGCTCTAGCTGTGTGAATTGAGGTTACAACTCCCTCTGAAGGAACCCATTGCTTCCTCTTCCTAAAACACACCATTTATTTTCATGGTTGGGGAGGGTGAGCTTTCCAAAGGCTTTGAATTGTGCAGAGTGCTAGCTTTTGGGTCAGGGCAACACCAGTGCTAGCAGTCAGGCCAGCCATAGAGACCTCTAGGTTACAGACTTACACTCATTGTCTCTTGTTGGCCATGACTTATACCAGGTACAGGAGTCATCTGTGCAGGTGGCATGCAAAGCATTTGGTTGGGGAGCCTGTCCCATGCATGTGTTGAAGATAAAGTCCCTGCTTTAAGGACTTTACAAGGAAAGGATTCCCAGTGGGTTGAAGTAGATGGCCCTGTTACAATGCCTGATAAATTCAAAGGCTGTCAAGCTTTATGTTGAAACATATCTGATGGTCAACCTCAAACACAGAAACTGAGGGCATCGAACAGATCTCGCTCTTACAGAAAAAGTCCAAGTGGCATTTCTGAGACCAACCCCTGGTTTGTGTCGTCAAGCTGAAGCTCTTTTCCATTTCTGTGGGGTAGCTCTCAACTTGTCCCTGGTTTATGGTGGGCTGCCCAGCTGCACCCCCAGCCTGGGGAGGAAGATTTCAGCTCATCTAGTGAAGAAGTCACCTGGCAGCTCGGACATCCTTCTCTCTGCATTTGCTGCTGCTGGGGGGTAGCAGAGGACCACTGGGTGGACGGAGCCAGCTCAGACTTTCCCTCTGGATAGTCATGTCATGCAGAAAAGCTGCTTGAGCATCAGTGGTGCTGTGTTGCTAACTAATCATTTCAGTCGCCCTGAGCTTAATGAAGGAAATGTGAAGGCAGCCTAGCAAGGCAGGGAAGCCCTTTTTGAATCAGTTTTGATTTTGAAAAGTGCAGAACCTTGGAGGCTGACATTTTGCCTTATGCATCTCTATATCTACCTCCCTCCTCTATCCGGTGGTCTGTGCTGGGAGACCAATATCGTGCTTCATTCTTTCCTTCTTTGTAAATCCTCTCCTGTTCAGAGTATTTCCCCTTTGGCCTCTCTCCTCATGCACCCTTGTTTTCCAGAGGCCTTTGCAGTACGAGAGCAGCTCCCCAGCGGAGCAGTCCTGGCTGCCTCGCGGAGAGCTGTAGGGCCTGGGGGTGCGGGGAGGTGATGATGGAGTCACAAGCCTTCACTGCCTGCAGCACACAGTTGTCAGCCTGTGGAGGGGTCCCTCGGTACTGCCCCTGCTCCGGGGTACGGCTCAGGCTGGCCGGGGGAGCATGCTCCCTTCGGGTGAACAGTAAGGGTCTGATCCTGCAGTGTGCTTAGCACCTCTTGAGTCCCCACTGTTATTTACCTCTAGAATAGCTTGCGCATTGCTGGCTGTTAGCCTTTGTTCCCAGGATATTTGCATCCAGCTTTTGAAGATGGGAAGTGAGTGTTGACTACCTAAACCATCCTGTAAAGTCGTCCCTGGCTGTCAGAGGCTGGAGACCCCCACAGACCTTTCCCTCTCCTCTGGAGGAAGCATGTGGGTAAACTATGGTTTCCGTGTCTCTTCCTCCCCAGGGTGCTCTACAGCAACTGACCTTCGTGATGGGAGACCCAGCAGCCGCCGGAGAACACTGCTGCAGCTACAACTCAACCTGCACACGCTCCTTCAACCTCAACCGGTTCGGTTCCCCATGGGAGCTACCACCAGCCTGGCCAGAGGTGTGGCTGACAAATTTTGAGGTTGCTGCCCCAAGCTCCTCTTTGGTGTAACATGTTTCAAGTGAAAGGATCAACCCAGGGAGTTAATGCAGCCTGGAAATACTTGGGTCTCCAGTTTGAGTTGAGATGCAAGGAGATGATGGTGGCCAGTGCATGGGGTGGTGGTTCTTTCACCATCTAAACCCTCCCTTCAAGTCATAAATTGGTTTGTTGCAAAGGGAGAATGAGTTAGAGGGAGAGTTTCTGAGCCAAAGAAAGCCTGGGTGTGTGTATGACTGTATGTGCTCATGTGTTTAACACAGGAAAATTTTGAGTAGCTGTTGAGTAATGCTGCAGCTGGAGCTTTGCTTTTGGGACGGGGTGAAAGCTGTACTTGGGAATTGTACATCAATTTGAAATTCTTGCTTGCTCCTAGCAAGATTGCTGCATTGCACGCTTTGATGCATCATCCTTTCAAAGGTTGTCTCCTCTGTTTTGTCAGCATTGCTGGAAAACAGCAGTTTGGTGGATTTTTACTTTTATTAATGTTCAGCAATTTTTCAAGAAATACATCTGCGCCAAAAAGCCCAGACCACATAGTAAATCCCCAAAGACACAAAGCACTTTCCCTGGGAGCTGGATTTGTCCCAGGGAGGCACCTCCTCTCTCTAGGCCAAGTATCTAAAGGGCTTCGTAGCTGCCTGGAAGAGGCTTGCTAAAGAGGCAAGTGCCAAATATCAACGTTTGGCATGAACCTCCCGTGTGTAATACCCTTTTCTGATGGTCTAGTGAGGAGCTGGAAGAGCTGCTGGGAAAGGATGGTGTCGGGGAGGGAACTGGGTGTGGGACGGGGCATCTGCCCTCTCTGGGTCCTGTCCAACATCTCCTTCCTCCAGGATCTGGTGCCAGGGGCACCCAGCTGGTGCTGCCCCTGCCTCTCCCTGCTCCTGGAGCAGCCCTGCCCTAATTGCTCCATTCCCCAGGATGGGCTGCATCAATTCCTGTATTTGTTATTTTAAGAGGAGGATTTTAGGAAAAGCCCTGATCTTAAGGGATTAACTAGGAGCTGGCTTTGCCAGGGAGTAAATGTGGAGAAGGCCAAGTATGTAATGTGGAGCAGGTCACCCTGGTTGTCTGCCTGCTCTAAGGGAGACCAGTGTGTCTGAGTTCCCAGCAAATGTAACCCATGGTCATCCCAAAAAATGATACCTGGTATTTCTCATGCTGACAGCCCTTAGGTACTGGCTGTAGCTCCATGAGATAAGTCAGACTCGCTCTCTAGAGCTAAGAAATAAGAGCAAACCTCTCATTTAAAAGCTACAAGTTGTGTCCTCTGAGCCTGCAAGGTGATGGACTCCTCTTGACCTGCTTTTAATATCTGTATTATCCTGTGCTCTGTAGGCCTGGAGCCCTCACCTGAACGGCTCCAGTGGCTTACCCAGCAGGGAGAAGGTTTTATTTTAAGCATCAGTAAGTTGACTGCAAGTGGGAACCTACGGGAGAATTCTGCCCCACATCACACCAGTTCCCATCCCTTGCTGGCCCTCCTTAGGACTGATTAGCTTCAAAAACAAAACAAAAGAAACCGCAAAAACCACCCAAAGACTCAAGAGGTTTAGTCGAAAGCTGTTCCCTCGTGTTGCTATGAATGACTGGTTCCCAGGGCGCATTTCCTGGATGCTTCCCATGCTGTCGGAGGCAGCACATTCTTCAATCCTGGAGCCAACAATAACCACATGCTTCAGTCGGTGCAATCCTTGGGCAGTGATATGTTTCCTCTTTCTCTCTCCAACTGTCTAGGTGCCAAAAGAAACCAATGAAATCCAGGACTCATCCGCTCAGGTATGGCTCTCCTGCATTGCTGCGGGAGGTGCGGGCAGGGAATGCCCCTGCCCGTGTCCCTCTGGTGTCTCTCACCACCTTAACGTCTCCTGGGGAAACCAGTCACTCAATGAGCGATCGGGTAAAAAGCCAAAATTCCCAGGCAAGGCTACAAGTTATGATTTTATCTTTCTCGTGATGTGTCTTTTCAATGGTTTGACTGTAACTTGACATGTCTCAGAGCTGGTGGAGGCCAAGGTGAGTTCAGGTGACCTTCCTGAGCATTTGCATTGAACCCGAGAGGGTTGGCTTGATGAAAGCGGTGATGAGATGGATCAGGTCACTGCATGCACGGAGGCGTTTGTGGATCTGCCTGCGAGCCTGGCTGCAGCTGGATTTGCTTGGAGGGAAGGAAACGATGAGGTTAGCAGGGCAGCAGGTCTCTGCATGGTACAGGAAAAAGGAGGAGGCTGGATGACTTGCTTCTGCCCACGCGTGGGACACGAACATCTGCCTGGGGAAGACTTGATGCTGCTGCTCACCATCGTTGAGGAGGTGGGAAGAGCTGAAGCTCTGCAGTGGGAGGAGGCGGTTGCAAGGCATCACCCTTCCTTGGTGTGACTCCCCGGGGGTCTGGCCGTGGGAGAGGAGTGGCTGCTCCCGAGTCCCACTGGTGCTCATGGTCCTGGGGCTGCAGCTCTGCCTGGGGCTGGGGGCTGTCCCTTCCCTCTTGGGGTCCTCCAGACCCTCCGCAGACATCGGGAGATGAGTGATTGCTCTGAGTGAGGCAGGCTGCAAGCCCTTTATGTTTCTGCTTTATTTGGGATTTCTAGCCAAGGTTTGTTGTTTGGGTTCATGCAAACAGACATCCTGAGGGGGAAACCTGCCAGCAAATGTAAATTGAGATTTTTTTTTTTGTGTGTGTGTGTGGCTGAGGGGTACAGAATCCTTTCTATATTCCCCTCACCCTCCCAGATGTTGCTGTTAACTGTTTGGGGGTGGTCTCTGTTCTCACCCCTGCCTTAAACTGTCTGGCTACACCTTGCTAGCTCCTTCACGCAAAGAAGGCTTCACGTATGGCCAAGTGGACTTGTGCAGCTGGGTTCATGCTGTGTGCGTTAGGCTTTAATCGTGACACGAGAGTTGCCGCAGCAGGCAGGCTTACAGGTGAGCATACTGGTTTGCTGATGAGGGTGTTTATGGGTCGGGTTTGTAATGACGATAACGAACCGAGATGGCAAAATCACTCATCCTGACTGTGTCTGAAAGGTGGTCTCTGCCTCCCTGCAATTAGTCCTCAAGTCCTGGTGGATCCTGTTTAGGACGTGCTCCCCCATCCGATGCTCGTTTGCTAGTCGGATTTGCTGGCAGCGTTTCTCCCGGTGACTGGTGTGAATTGGTGAGATGTTGCTGTAATAAGAAAAGTGGTGAAATTCATAGGTCTGCAGGGGGAGACTAACAATATTCTGGATTTGGGACAAGTTTATTTTTCAAGCACTTAATCGGGACCAGGAACGCCTCGGGATCTTTGACATTTGGATTTATTAAAAGAAAAAAATGCGCTACTAACGCGTTACAGTTTGAAAATAATGAAGAGCAGATCAGCTCTGCTGCAGGGACAATCCAAAGCTATACTTTGTAGTTACGCTTTCTGTGCCTTTGTTCATTTAGAAGGAAATTAGTATATTGGTGAATTCCTTAATTGCTAATTAGAGCTAAATAATTACAGAGGACTAGGGTGATGGTGGAGGAAAATGTAGTTGGATGAAGGCAATGGATTAGATGTTTGATACTGGCAGCCTAAATTATACCTGAATTGCAGTTTATTCCTTTTGTGATTTCTTTTTTTTTGAGGGGTAGACTGTAATTTATGAGTAATCTTCGAGCGATGGATGGTATTGACCAACTTCGCCTACCTTTTGTCTTTTCTTTGTCTGCCTGTACTAAACGTGACCAAGAGGGCTGAGTCGATTACTAAACTGAATGGCTTTTTCAAAAGCAATTTAATTTGGGATCCTAAAGTCATTCAGCCAAAAGTCAAATAAAGCTTAAATCCCACTGATTTCCAAAGAGGCAAAATTTGACAGGTTTAATTGTCTGGACAGTTCAAGCTACTTCCCAGATTTCTTCCTGATTTAAAAATGCTGTAAAAGCTCTATGAAAGTGCTCAGTTTGCTCATAGTATGTCTGTTCTTTCATGATGAGGTTTGTTATAAAACAAAATTTGTGTTGCAATCACTCGTTCAGTCCCATTCAATCCTAAAACTGCTGGTAGCTCCTTAAATAGAAGCAGCTCAGTAGCAGTCCAACACGGTCACGGTGTGTACAAATACAGCATTTCAGCAGCGGGGACTGCTTGTTCCTCCTCCTTGCCATTCTCTTTGGTCTTCATAACTAAAAAAACCCCAAGGTAGGTGTCTGATTAGAATCTGAGCAGTTCTGTAAGGATTTAAAGTTTTCAGCCTGGACTCTGCTGTTAGAGCTCGGTGAGATTCTTATTTTCAGCATGGCATCTTTCCAGTTAGCGGGTGGCCTGATCCCACGGTGATGGGCTGGGAGGAATGCCTGAGCGGATTTCGGGCTGACCTTCAGCCTGAAATTGTGGAGTGAGGCGGATATCACTGTTCTAGCTTTACGACACGTGCCAGCCAGCGGCCAGGGAGCTCCTTGAAAGTAATTTTTCAGAAACACTTCCAGGAGACCAAATGAACCAGAGTGTGTTAGAGAGAATTCTTATGGAGAGAAGAGGGGAAAAACATCTTTTTTTTTTTTTTTTTAATGTCAAAGGAAATGCTGTCTCTACTTAAACTAGGAGGAAGGTCCATCCTAAAGATAATTTTTGGAGGCAGTTAATGGAGATTTAGTTGCTAATTTCTTGTCAGCACCTTTGCCTAATGTCCAAGTACTACCAGAGCATCCTTCCTTTAAAATCAGAGCAGTCTGAAGCCTGCGTAAATCAGCAGATGTACATACTCTGGATGTCAGTCTTTAAAATACCTGTCACAAACCGCTTGCACTTGGTCCATCCTGCCTAATAGAGACAAGCCCTCATGGGGGAGCTGCCAGGCCTTGACCTTTTGGGCTGCCAGCTCCTTGGATAACCTGGGCTAATGCCAAATATCCCTGTGATTTTCTGGCGAAGGCTGGTGGGGGAGGTCTGACTGACAGCTTGAGCACAGCAATATCTCCACTGCTCTCGGGTGTTATCTTGAGATGGGTGTTCTCGTTTCTGACAGCTCTAATATCTCAGCCATCTCAGGATCTCTGAAACTAGTTTTTCAGGTAGGATAAAGTGTCTATGGATAATTTATTGCACCTCAGATCCATTATGCGATAAATGTAGTGAAAGGAGTATGTTGATCTGAGCCGCAGTGGTTTTTAACCACCGCCCCATGTCAAAGAAATAAAGTGCTATTCCACCTAACCAAGCCAAGAGGCATCTTCTAGCGAGAATTACAGCTACTCTTCAACCTTTTATGATCTGACCTTCTGCCTGGGTTCAGTTTCTGTGCCCTTGCTGACTTTTATGGCTTGCTATATGCCAGAAGTACTGTAGCAAGGGCTTGGCTTGATCGGCAGCTTCTCTGCTTCTCAAGCATCTTCACGGGGCATTGGGCTTCCCACCAGTGTCTCGTGTCCTGCCGGAGGTTCATGGCCGTGTGCTTGGGGCAGCCACTTCTGCGTGCAACCACCAGCAAGGCTGCTCTCTGCCCGAGGGTCACTTAGAAATGGCTTTTGCTTCTGCTTTGGAAAAGGCTGTTGGAGGAGAGGCTCTTGAGCTCTTTGAGAGTGTGGCAGGGAGCCCGGGGAGTCCTTCGGAGTCTTTCCATCTGAATTTGGCTCCTGGATGTTGAGCTTGCAGGGGTGTTCAGGCTTTTGGGTTGCTTCAGTTTCTGACTGCCTGGGTAGGATACCAGGGAACCCTGAACATCCCCCTGTGAAAACAGGGCACTTATGAGGCATCTCACATGGACCTCCAAAAAGAAATAATTTATCTTGTTTATTATTTAGGCTTACAATGTATTCACTTCCCAAATATTCCCTTCCCAAATCCAGCACCCGTGTGCCATATATAAAACTTGTGAGCGAAAATTGCTGCCTTGGGTAACACAAAGCAGTGATATGAAGGATCACTGGGCTGAGCTATTCCAGTTTTGGTGGAGCAAATGTCTCCTGCACACAAGGTCCTACACTTCTGGCCCGAAAGACCTGGAGAAGGACGGGGTGATGCCTCAGCTGAGGGCTGCAGCCCTGTGCACGTCTCCGAGGAAGCACGGGCTGGTGCGGAGCAGCGGGGGGCTGTGCTGAGCACCAGGAGGGGTTTCTCTTCCCCAGGCTCCTGCTGTGGATGCTGCAGATCCAAAGGTATAATTGCGTATGGCCTGATGTACTGCTGAACGTAGCCCATAGGATTTCCTGGCAATTAGTCCTCCTTTAAATAAATGCAGTTTGCTTACCAAGGAGTTCAGCCTTGATTTTCAACTTTCCCATGACCGAGCCTCTTCCAGAGGCTTGATGCTAGAATGCGCTGGAAAAAATAGTTTAAAATTGTCTTTCTCTGATCTTGAGCTTGTAAATCATATTGTACCTTTGTTTGTTGGATAGAAGAGGCTTCTACTTACAAAAACGTGTTTCCTGAGAGAAGATGCTAAGCTTTGAAATACATTTTACCTAGCTGAAAAATAGGGCAGCACGTTACGCTAGTTGTCTGGGATCCTGTAGATGGACGTGGTCTGAGCTGGGTTTTAACCTGTTTGCTATTTAGGAAGTCAGGTGAGTTTTTGGATCATGGTATCGAGCCTTACTAACTGAAAAGCCCTACAGAAGTCTAGGATCGTTACATCAACACTGTTATCTTTGTCAACAGATCACTCTTAATCTCCTCAGGCAAGATCCCAAGCTAGTTACACAGCAACTCTTTTCAAAACCATGGCATTAATTACATTATCTTTTATTCTTTATTAATGAGCCCCATATCAGTTGATCAGTTGCTCTGTTATTTTGCTTGGGCTCAGATTTGGGGAAGAGGTCTGTAATTACTCAAGGCCTCCTGTTTGCCTTTTTTTTTTTTGCATATTGGCACAACATAAAGCCTTTTTTCAGTCCCCTGGAGCTTCCCCAGCTTTCTGAGCCAAATTGAAAAATCAGTGCTCATGTTCAGGAGAGCCTGCTATTTTAACGCTTTTTAATTTGAATTATTGGGACAGGATTGAGAAAACCCTCCTCCTTGTCACTTCTGGAATGGAGAGCATTTTGTTTTCATCTGGTTCTGTCATCTAGCTTTTCCCAAACGTGGACAGAAATGCAGCTTCTCCAGCTCTGTCTTCCCACGCTGCTGCTGGCGGTTCAGCCGCTTCCACGTGGCGGGAGGCCACGATGGGGACCCCGTGCTGCAACGAGGGATGGCCTGGTCAGAGATTTCTCCTGTCTTTATTCTCCTTGCCCAAGTCAATTTTCTACAAATCATAGACTCTGGGTTGCTCATCATGTGCCAATTCCTTTTTTCTTCTATTTTATCATCCTTAATGGCTGCTTCCAATTTGTGCTCATTCCCCACTTCCCATATCTAATTTCTGGGGGCTTTAAACCCACATGCCTTGTGCCTCAACTCTCATGCTTTTGGACAACTCCTGAGCTGTTTAAAGCAGTTTCTGATTTGTCTTTCTCAGCTGGTTCTTCTCTAAATTTGGCCTATTGAAAGGAGCAAGCATGTATGCTATTGATTTTGGCTTTTTGTTCTGTTTACACAGAACCAATATAATTCAGTCGTGATTACTTGTGCCTAAGAGACCAGTAACTTTTAGCTTAGAGACCCGTTTCCCCTGAGCTCACCAGATGAGAGTTTCCAGTATAGACCTTTCCCATGCCGGACGTTGAAGTTGAATTAAAAAAATGTTTGTCTGCAATGTGTAGGAATTCAACCCTGTGTTGAATTCCCCAGGCTGGACCCCGGCTTCCCGCTGGGAGTCGGCATCCCCTGGCTGGTGCGTGTCCTGTGGATTTGTTCTGCACTGGCTTCACCTATCGAATACCTGAATGCTTCAGCTCCTGCCCCTGCAATGCCTCACAGCTTGTGGTTAATAAGATCTGGGCACCTGGTAAAAATAACATTTAAACCTGCTGTTTTAGGAAAGTGAGGACAGAGCTCAGGCTGTAGGCCCTGGCTTCCCACTGTACTCTTCCTCACCTGATGCCAGCTGTGCCTAGATGTCTGATCCCCAGGTGACCTGCCTTTGGAGAACTGGCTTTTAAATCTTTGGCTTTGCAGAGTTGTTTTCACAAGGCAGAGTCTCCAGCATCTTTTTAAGCCAGGCCTCCCTTTGTCCTCTGCCTGTCAAATGATTTTGGGCTAATGATGCCCATGCGCTTCGTGGGCTTAATCATCCAGCCCCCGCGATGCCCCGTGGAGCAGAGAGGTGCTGATGTCTTTCATTAATTTCCCTCTAAGATGTACAGAATGAGATCACTAAGTTCTTTTACAGGCTGCTGTAGCCAAAACTGTTCAATACAGTGGTTTCATTTGTTGCAAAATGTGTTTTAAGGAAATTAGTACATGGATCAAAACTGGCAAAATTGTTGGTTGGAGGGAGAAATACAGGTTGGAAACCTGAAGTACTTTGATTCCCACCCCCCCCAACCAATTAAAGTTATATTTCAAGACTGGTTTTAGTCAGAGAACCCTGAAAAGCAACAAAAACGTAACATCAAAACCACACTACTTTGCAATCTAATTTTTGGAAGAAAAAAATAAATTATTTCTTATTTCAACTCCTGAAGAAATGGCTGTAGTTTTTACCCCCTTCAGGGACTGCTGCACTGAGAACAAATACTCACCTTGCTCCCCTGGCAGGAGCTGCTGTCCCGGGGTGACAGTCACCCAGTCACGTATCTCTGCTGACATTTGCCCCCCTGTTAGGGGTTTCTCTGGGGTGTATAAATGCGGAACAGGGCTGTTGAGGCCCTCCCCAAAGGGGTTGCTCTGCTGTCACACCACCACGGCTGGGCAGGGAGGACTAGGGTGATGCTCGTGAGCACCCGCATGGGTGCAGGCTCTAAACCTCGAGCAAACCCTCCTTCCAGCTAAATGAGGCTGGGGTGGGGTGGAGGCCTGGCTTGTAGGATGGCAGGCGATGGCAGGACTGGCTTGGTTGCACCAGGGACCCAATTTTATTGTGCCTTCAGGCAAGCTTTGACAAGCACATGCCAGTGTCAGGATGTCTGCTACTGGTGGTGTGTGATGGGGTGAAGGGAGGGACTTCAGAAACCTCCCCTCTGGTTTCCTGAGTGGAGCGATGCCTCCACTGATTTATTTTAATGGATTTGATGGGATGTTTGCAGCCTCTTTGCCTGGACTTCAAGGTACATCTAGGCATTAGGTGGCTTCTTTTTTAGCAGTTTAACAGCAAAATTTAAAAAAAAAGACTCCTGTGTAACAGCCCATTGAGTATAAGAGCTTTCTTGCTACAGGCATTCACATGGCAGCCCATGGAAACCTGAGGCCAATCTCCATGGCAGCAGCCAGTGCTGCAGATGAGAAAATGTCCTGAAAAATCTGCCAGCACCTCCTGGCCTGTGGGCCCTGGGGACCAGGGCAGGCCACTGCTCACCCCGGAGATGCTCCTTGTGCTGTAAACGCCTGGATATTGTGCCTTGGTGCTCGTTTTAGAGATGGATGCACGTGGCTGGCTCTGCGTGTGACCTCTTCTGCATGTGAGCAGTGACTGTGAAATCATCCAGCGAGGTTTTTCTCTTGCTACAGCAGCTCGTGCCGTGAACTTGTCCATCCTTGTCTGTTTTGACACTGGTGAATCCCTGCAGTGGGAAAGTCTTGAGCTGCTCCTGCCCTCTGCACCTTCCCCAGCTCCCTGGGCCAGTCCACACGTTTGATCTAGTGCTTAAATCCTCTTTTATGGCTCTGTTGGGTGCTTTTATTTCCTTGACTTACTGTTAATTATTAGCAAAGGCCTTGGCTAGAGGGAAGCTCCAGATGAGAGCAGGGCCGTTGTGAAGCCAAGGGGTCTCCTGCAACCCTGGGTCTTGGTGAGCGCCCGGTTGGCTCAGCTGGAGCTGCCTGCCCCACGGCGGGGTTTGGGCTGGGAGACGGTCATGGTGTCCGTGGGCTCCAGGATGGAGCTTGAAAGGGGAAGACCCCTATTTTCCCCAAAAAGATGATGGTGCCTAATTAAATGAAAGGAGAAAATGCCTGTTGTGAAGTTTCCTGCATCTTTGGGTGGCTTGGGTGCTGTGGGAGATGGGAGCCTGTGGCAGATCCTGGTACCCAGGTCACAGCAGCCTGGGGCACAGTTCAGCGCTGTGTTTTGTTCCATCTCAAATTAAATACTTTCACTTCCAGATTGAAAAACCCTTTCTTAATGTCCTGCATTGCTGCAGGTCTGTTCACGGGTGAAAAGTTTGGTTACAAAATAAAAAGCCAAGAAATTTTCTTTGGGGGTGGCTGAAGAGGTCCTCTGCACCCCCACTACAAAATAGGACTAGAAATAGCAAAGCCAAAACTAACCAGGAACGAGTCAATTTTTAAAACTATTTTAATTGGAATTTATGAATAGGCCAAGTCCCTGCCTCCACCAGCTCTCGTTTCTTGTTGGATTTACTATGTGCCAAATCCAAAATTGAATCATGCAGCTGGGATTGCAGAGGGTTTAATTACTGTGTGTGGCTGCACGGCTGCAGGATGAGGCTTGTGGAGGAGCATCTAATGCCTGGTCCTCGCCTCTAAGCCTCCTTTGTGCCAGGAGGAGGACAGGGAGGTAAATGAGCTCCCACCGCCTCCCCCTGGGATGAGTTTTCAGCCCCTTTCATATTTCAGATGCTCTTCTCCAGACTCCCAGCTGTTGGAGTTGGAGGCTTGCAAATAATGCTAAATATATTTGCTGGGCAGATGTTGGAGCAGGTGGTATGGAGCTGCTGCCAGTTTTGCCATGGTTTGCTAACAAATTATGGAGGCTATGGACTGCATTGTTCAAGGAGGAAAGCGAGCTGGTGGCTGCTAATTGGAGTGCATTAAGAGGAGCAATTAGCATCTTAGACTACCCAGAAACAACTCCTGGACAGGCCACAGGAGCTGGGTGCTGGGAAGATGGAGAGCAGTGGTATCTATGGCCAAGCATGAGCTTTGTGGGTCCGTTGAGGGGTTTGTGGGTAGAGCTGCGGGCACCTCGTCTGTGGGTCTGCAGAGTCTCCAGTCTGCCCCGTGCCCTACGGTTCCCTTCCCGAGGTGGCCGTAGGACTCCTTGCTGGGGGTGGGCAGAGGATCAGCCCCACGGGTCTGAGGAGGGTGAACCAGCTGCCTGCAAGTCCCTCTGGTTCCCCTTTGGCTCCTCTCGCACGCTCTGTGGGAAGGTTACCTTGCAGGGAATGCGGTTGCTCATAATTAACAGCTGAACCATTTTTAAGATGTACAAATGATGGAGTTGAGTTTTAGCCAGAACGCTTTTTCTGCAGCTCTCTATTTGATTTCTTGCCCGAAATGACTTTGTAAAATAAACTAGGGTTTGTTTTTTTTTTAATGGCATTAGTTTAAAAAAAAAATGCTCGTTTAGAGTCTGTGTGTTACAGCTTTTTACTGACCACCGCCAGCTTGCAGTCATCCTGCTTAAACAGAAACAGGACCACAAACCAAGTTAGTTAAAGCTAATGATAGAGGGGCTCTTAGCTGGATTTGAAATCTGGCTTATATGTTACACTGAAGGAGCCTCTAAAGGGTTTTACCCTTGTGTAATTGAATCCATTGATTCTGATACATTTGAGAAGACTAATTTAATTCAGGGCACTGATGAGTATCAGCAGGCAGACGTGGGATGGTCTCCGCGTCGGCTGGGCGATGTGTGGCTATGTAGGGGCTTGCCTGGATGAACAGTGTCTGCTTTTAACACAAACTGTCGTTAATCCCTTGGGCCTCCCTCTCCCTGACGGTCGGTAGTGCTGTGTGGCAAGGAAAAAGGAAAGAAATGACTATGTTGTGTGCGAAGGAGCTACAAAATAGAGATGCAGGGAGAAAGCCCATTGTAGTGAGGGCAGGTTTCTGCCTTTCCTCAACTCTAGTTTCACAGCCCTGTTTTGCTTTGGACCCAAGTGTAAGGAGAGGGAAGGCATATACCTGATAACATGCACGAGGGGAAAGGACCGAAGGATCCAACCTCGTCCTCCTGACAGCTCGTGATGCCGTAGGGAACTGCAAATCGGACCTCGCAGTGGGTAAAGCTGATGCCTGGCAGCTCTGTCCTCACCCTCCCCACGTGCTGCAGGGCTTCAACCCCTATTCCAGCAGCTTTGGGGTTCAACAAATGCCCAAGTGGTTGATGAGCACACCTCTGTGGTTTGCTTGAGATTTGGATCTTGCCTCCATGAGAAAGGCTGTAGGGTTTGTGAGTTGGCTGTAGGGTTAGAGAAGAACGTGGCTGGCAGGGGCGTTTGCTCTCTGGGCTGTGTGGGTGCTATCGCAGGGGAGGAATGCTCTTTCCATGCTTATTTTCTAACATTTGTGAACAGCTTAAGCTAAACCACAGGATCTGGAAAGGTGCTATGTTCTGGGTGGAGTTTCTGATGAGCTGAAAGGGCTAATCAGATAAATAAGGGTGGCAGGGAAAGGGCCTGTCCTGCCCCACGGTCCCGTTCCCAGCAGTCCCCCGCTCAGCCCTGCGCTCTGTGAACCGTGGGGCAGGTCAGGGCAGCTCCCTGGTCTGGCTGAAAACTAATTTAGCACCAAAAAAAAAAAAAAAAAATCAGTGCAATCCTTCTAACGCGGTGCCGAGTGTGTCCACATTTTTTGCCCAGCTTGCAAGTGCATCCTCAGACCGACGGCCACCAGCAGCTTCCCAGGCTCCCGTGTCGCTGAGCAGAGGGCACGGGCTGGCCAGGACACTTGGGCGAGGGCAGGGACGGGCCAGCTGGCCACACTCGAGGGCTTGCCATAATGCTCCAGGTCCAGCCTGCCCGTGCTGCGGAGGAGCAGCACTGGCTGCTTCCCTGCTCTCACAATTTGAAGCCTGATTTCCCTCCGCCTTGAAGGCAGCAAAACCGCTGATTTAATTGGCAGCATGTTCTTATTTGTCCCAAACTCTGCAGGCTCATTTGTTGTACATTAGCATTTCTCTCAATGCAAAGAGCTTCATTACAACCTGTCCCCTTCAGGTGCTTTGCTCTGATGACTTTGTGCAGAGCTTTTGCCTCTTACTTTCCTCAATCTCCTTGAATTTTTACCCAGATGCTGGGTGCCGTTTAGGAAACGCAGTCTTTATCTTCCTTCGCTCTTCAGGGCTGCAATGGTAACGAGCTCGCCTGGCGATTGAACTGCGGGCTGGGTAGTGCCCAGGGGAAAATCTGAGAGCAGCTAATTGCTGAAGCTGGCTAAAGGGAGCTGGCTGGAGATGAAGCCGGAGAATTTCTCTTCAGGGAGCCGGCAGAGGGCCAGAAGGCTGGGGTCTGTGTCCTCCTGTGCAGCTCTCCTCCTCCGCAGGTGCTTGCTTTCCCCTGGGCCAGCACAGCCGCGGGTCAGCAGGATGACGTCCCCGGGGCACAGGGGCTGCTCCTCTCCACGGGCAGTTTGTCTGGCAATGAAGCGAGGGGACGAGGCATTGCAGGATCCAGCCTCGAGAGCTTCCTACCCCGGAGAAAACTCCCTTTCAGAACTAGGGTAACCTTTTCCTTTTCCAACTCCTCTCTTCTCTCCTGTTTTATGCATTTTACCCTTCAGTCGCCTCTAGTGGTTTCCAGTCTGCAAGGGAGGACCACGGGTCCTCGTTAGTCTCTGGGGAAAGAGGGGCTAGTGGGTCACCTCCAGTCTTTGCTTTCCCACTTGCCATCTCTGTTTCCTTTGCTTTTTGTGTTTTCTGCCTTATCCCGACCTCTCTCAGCTTTTACTCCTTGGTGCTAGGTTGCCACTTGCCTACTTAACATCTACCCTAGACATCATTCTTTAAAAATATGGCTTTCGATGCCATTTGGGGCATAAAAATCCTGGTGATAGAGGAATGCTGGTCCTTTGGCTTGGGACATAGCGCTGGCTGGAGAAGAGTAACATGGACACATCGATACTGCCATTGCCTCTCCATTGGGGATCAAGTCTTTGTCTGCAAGTGGGGTGACAAATTTGTGCAAAGTACCGAGGAAGTGGGAATATTCCTGTTTTCCAAAAAACCTCTATACTCAGAGACTGTCTTGGCTGAGAAAAATATTGTCTCTTTGGATGAGTATTATGGCTTCAAGGGGAGTCAGGGGTGGTTGGCCCCAGTCCCCTCTCAGTTGCAGCTGCAGGGATTAGAGAGCACGAGGGGTCAGGTAACGTGAGATCTGGATGTGACCCAGGGTAGGTTCCTCTGGTACCTACACGTAGTCTTAGATACGTCCCCCGTGTATTTACCTCCTGCAGCGTTACAGGGACCAACGAACACGGGTGCACTGTGGGGCTGGCCATCCCCCTCCTGTGGGCGTGAGGGTGGAGATGCTCTGTGGAGGTGTCCAGAGGTTGTGTCCGTGGCTGGTATCAGCAGTAGTTTTTGGCACTGCTAATTTTTTAGGAGGATGCTGATTTGCCCTGGTTAGAACATCTTGTGGGGAAAGTCTGTTTGGGGTAGGTTTTGGAAGGGAAATAAGGTTGTCAAAATACTTCATTTTGGTATTTTAAAAAAACCAACAACTCTTTTTTCTGATTTGAGATAGGGTTTAGTTTATAAAACCACTTGTGCATGAAAGTTTGAAATTGAAGTAAATTGTAACAAATTATATATAATAAACAAAGACAGGACCCCCCCAAAAAAAAGTTTTCACAATTGAGGGCAAAGCATTTCACCTGTTTTTAGAAGAAACTCTTCAAACTTGACATTTGAAAATTGAAAAATGAAAATTTTCACTTTTCTTCCCCACCTGGGATGGGAAGAGTTTGGAAATCTCCAATCTGATGGCATGCCATCTGGCAGCAGAGCAAAAGCTTGAGCAGCTCCTGCTGCCTTTGGAGCTCCTCCGCCTCCCAGGGCCCTCCAGAAGTGGGGCCTGGCTCCCCTGACCCACCCATACTGTTGGGTCCTTACCTGCAGAATCACCAGTTCTGGCAGTGAAATTATTGTTTTTTCTACTTGCTGTTCATGCAAATTCAACTTGGTGCTCCCAAGCGAGCATGCATCTTGGGTCCATGGTGCAGAGCAGAATCAGAACCAAGTAACAGGTTCAATCAAAAGAAGATAGGACAGCAAGGATGATGGGAAGGATGCTCCATACCTCCTTCTACCTCTCTGCTCCCCTTCTGCAGCCCTGCAAGGCAAGTGTGGGCCTGCATCTCCCTCTAGTGACTTCTCACAGACTTTCTCTTCATCAGCTGCATGGCACCAGCACCAAGGAGCCACCAACCAGGGCCGAGGTCCCACCAGCTCTTCTTGGTGCCATGCGCCGGGTTGTCTGTGCCCCGTGGAGCTCAGTGGAAGTGCAGAGCAAGCTCTGAGCAGGGGGTGGTGGGTGTGCGGGGCTGATGGAAATGCTGCCAGCTCTTCCAGGAGAGGTGAAGGTCCTTCACACCCACCAACCAACCCAACCCTGAGTCTGTGCACATGTGGCTCAGTGTGCAAGCCCAGTCTGAGATACTTATACTGGTGCTGGACGTTAAACCAGTGTACATTTTAGATGCAGGTAAACTCTCTAAAGTTTAACTCTCTTTTTCATATTCAGCGCTTTCATCTTGAGTGTAGATATTTCTGTCAACATTGCAGTTTTCCTCCATCCATGGTTGGTGCCCAGGCTCTGGTGGTGGTTGCAGGGCTGTGAAAGAGCCGTTGCAACCTGCACTGTCCCGCAGGGACCGTTTAGCATGGCAGCTGAAGACAGAGCGAGTCCTTTGCAAGCCACTGCCTTAAATTAATCTGCCACAAACATCCAGGAGGCTCCACCTGGGCTTGTGTCTGCCTTCCCTTCCCGACCCTCGGAGGTTTGCCAGGAGCACTCTTGCAGCTGCTTGGCTGGGGAGGAGATGGTGGTGGGGGCTGCAATTCCCCCGAGACCACCAAGAGCCTTGAAACATCCAGAAGCAGTAAAATCAAAGACTGAAGGGGCAGACTCTATATGTTTGCTTTAATTGTTTTAGTAATTGCTTTCAAGCTTGGATTTCTGTCATTAAGCTATGGGCTCTTCTCTCGATGCCCCTCCAGCATAGAAAATTGCGGGGGGGATCATTGCAGTGGGACTGTGAGAAGCAGGTTCGTGTTAGCGTGGTCCATGCCGAGAACTGGCTTGCGTCCCTTGTGGAGGGTGAGTTTTGTTTTGTAGGTGGTTGAACTGACCTGCCCGTCACTGATGAGCTTTCCTGGAGCTCGGGGGCTCCTGCCTGGGGCTCACAAGCCCTGGGCTGCCTTGTGTCCCCCGGCGGCACTCATGCCTGTGGGAAATTAAGAAGCACAAAGTGTGCTGAGCAGGGAGGGAGGAAAAAAAGTGAAAACTTCAAATTTCATTTTTTCCCTTCTTCCTTTTCAGGACTCCAGATCCACTGATTCAGATTTGACCCTGGGGCCACCTTGGACATGGGAGGATGCCCAGGAGACCCTCAACCTCCAGCCTGATGGGAGAGCCCTGGCTTCACTCTCTGCTACTGAGATGCCATCAGCTGAGGAAGAGGAGGGCAGCCTTTCTATTGAGGATGAAGGCTTTGAGCTGTTGAACTCCACCTATAATAAAATCACTGGCCCCGGCAGGCCAGGGCTCAGCAGGAGCAGCCCGTGGGTCACTGGTAGCTCCGGTGAGTCCATAGTCACAGTTTCCTCCATTTCTCCTGCACACCATCACGATGCCTAGGTACCTGATGGTGCTTTTATCCACCCAGGACCCTCCACCAAAACACACAGAGCAGCCAAGAAGGAGCGTGCCTCCGACCCCCGGGAGGAGAACGTCACCACGGAGAAGCTGACAGGTGATGCGGGCACTCAGCGGCGGCTCTTGCCTGGCAAACCTGGCGATGACATCTCTGACCTGGACGCGCCTGCCACCTTTGCCAAGGTCTCCCCACCGGCACGTCAGGCAGCTGCCCCCAAAGGAAACATGCCCAAAGGTCCCCTGGGGCCGGGGTCAGCGGCGAGTGTCCCAGAGCATCCTCTGGTAGCAGCCAGCCCCGCGGTCCCAGGGCTCGGGGACAGCACTGCCCAGCCGGGACACCCCACCTCGCCGGTGACACACGGGCAGCAGGGTCATGCGAAGCTGGGACCACCGGGGCTGCCGGGACCGCCGGGGCTGCCGGTGAGTGGTGGAGGTGATGGCTGCTGGAGGGGAGGGATGGGTGGTGATGCATCTTCCCCTCCAGAGCGGGTGGTGGGCGCAGGCTGCTGAGCTGCGGTGCCAGTGGGAAACTGGGCAGGGAAACCTCCTCCCTGTGGGCAGCCTGGGGCTGTGCACCAGCCTGGCCCTGCGAGAAGTTTTTTGATATCCCTGAAGAAACTTCACTGGCAACTGGAGAGGAGAAGATGATTCCCTTACCCCCCCTGCCCTAGAGATGGTCTCAAGTCATTTAACCATGTTGTTGGTTTTCATTTCACCCTGGTCCTGCCCAGAGGCAGGCTGAGGGGCTCAGAGCAGGGCCAAGTCATCTCTTCCAGCCCTGTCCCCACAGCAAACCCCAGGCGTCAGCCCGCAGCCCCTGATGGCATCGCTGTCCTTTGCTTCTCTACCACTGCGACATCCCAAAATTGGTGGTGGTTCAAAGCAGAGCATTGAATTTGTCTTGAAATAAGTTTTGATTATTTTTCAGATTATTCATCCATTGTAGTAGATGAGAAAGGGAAATTTAAAAAATTGCTAAACTTAGAATAGCTAAAACTTTAGAGAAGTCATCAGTCTTCATTGAGAAGTAGCTGGAAAAAATGTTTTTATGTATTTTCCCATGTTTATTTCTTCTGCCAAAATGATTTCCTTAACAATTCCTCTAGAAAATTGCATTTCGTTTACCCAGTGCCACTGCCAGAAGTGACCAGGGGCACCTTCTCCTCCCCCCTGGGCAGACACCCACGCGAAAGCCGTCTGGGATGCCCTGAGCTCAGGGCTGCCCTGGGAGTTCATCTGGATGCTGCAGGGCAGGTCTCCACACACGGCTGTTTTTACGGCTGTGTTTGAGGGACCTGGCACTAAATTCATCATCAATGAGCCAGGCTTCGTAGGATAACGGTTAAATTTAGGACTGCTAGCTTTCCTCTCGAGCCATCTCCTTGCTGCTGCAGGTATTGCCTGCAAAAATAGAAGAAAATAGCAAAAGGAACAGATGCTGAAGGATGAAAAAATCCTGGGAGTGGAGGAAACGTCACGGAGTTTGACAGCCCTGCTGTCAGCTGGCAGGAGGGGAGTCAGCGCGAGGAGGGGATCCAGCCAGGAGGGAATTGCTTTTCCCTCCTGTAGAACGCGTTGAGATGGGTTTTTTTCTTGGTCATGAGCATCCTGGATGGAAACACAGGTACAGACAGCTCTATCCTGGCATTAGGAGTTTGGGCTTGAGATGCTAGCACAAGCGGGTGTAGGCTTGAAGCACTGCAGTGGCACATGCCGCACACGATTAGAGCTATTATTTTAGCTAAGATTATGTGCTGAGCCTGGCAACCTTTCCTGATGTTTTGTTACTGCTCCCCAGGGCTGAGGGCAGGAGGGCTCTGCCCTTGCTGCTGGTTCCCAAAGGTCCTCCTGCCTCCTTGAGTCTCCATCCCACCAAGCCCCTTCAGCTGTCCTGAGCCGTGGGGGGTCTGGGCACATAGAACCCATTCTGGGGCTGCTGCCCAGCCTGGGCACCCTGAATTCATACCCACCCGCCTCGCTGCTGCCATGCCCCGTGCTCGTGGTGATGCCAGCAAAGGTTTGATGGATGTTTTGGATGTTTAAATGTATCCTCTGGAAGGGAAACCAAAGAATCGGTGCCCTTGCCTTGGAAAACTTAATTAAAAGGAATTTGGAGGTTTTCCTTTGGGAATGGGACTTTACCTTACCTCTGGTTTTGGCAGTGGTGATGTGCGCTGGACTTCTGGCTCACCCTCTTACTGCGTCACTTCAGGCAGCCTTGCAACCGGGACCTGGGCTGAAGGTGACATCTCTCATTATTCTTATAGGAAAGGTTTGGCGATAACAGGGTTTTATCATCGACCTTTTCACTTGTGGAGTTTTTCTCCTCCTCTTTCACTGTCAGTGTCGGTCAGTGAAATCAGCGGGGCACAGACCTGCAGCCCTGCCCCACCACGCGATGGGTCCTCTCCCTCGGTGCAGGTTTGTGTATGTTTGGCTTGCCACCCTCAGAGATTTTTATGCTTTTGCAAAAATACTTTGAGTAGCTGTTCCAGTCAGTAGGTGTGGATGGAGGTTTATTTATCATCCTACCAAGTCCTGATCATGCCCTAGTGCTGTTCAGGGCATTTATGGACTGTGGACCCCACGGACCGCATGCCCTCGGTTCCCATCCCAGTCATCTTCCACTGTGAAGGCATTGAAGATCTGTGCGGAAAAAACCAACACGTTGTGAGAAGTGGAAAGTGTTTCTTACTTTAAAAGCTGCTGATTTTTATGATCTTGCTAATCCTCCTTGCAGGGATTTCATTGTGTTGCCAGCATTCAAAAGCTCCTTGGCTTTCATAGACGGTGTTTCATGCCCAGCTGTCGGCATGTCCCCACAGGCTTTTCTTTTTCTTTTTTGGTTTCTGATACTCAAACTTAGCACTGGCTCTTTAGGAGCAGAGATGTGGTTTCTATTTGTAGCCTTAAACTGAATCGTGCTGGAGGCATCTGGTGTCAGGGATGGTGTGGACTTGGGTGACAGGCAAATGCAAAGCCTTCTCCGTGCTTTCCTCCCAGGAGCCAGCCGCTGTTCGGCAGCACCCGGGGCTGCAGCCGTCGGGTCACACCGCGGGAGGAGGGAAGGTGCTGCGGAGCGGTGCTGCGTGCAGTTCGCAGGGCAAAACGCCAGCTGCCTTCTGCATGAGATCTCTTGGATTGATTTTCATTTTTCTTTCCTGAAATGTTACAGCCCTTGGGTTCGTTGTTCCTGATGTTCTGAATTGTTCTTTTTGGTTTGCACAAAATGGGATCGGCTTGGGAGCTGCTTAAGGGGGAGAAATAGATGCCGTCAAATTTCAGGGGGTGTTGTTGTGCCCGCGGCTCGGTCCTGTCCCTCCACGTGCACGAGGACTGCACGTGTTGGCTTTGCAACGTTGGTGTTGATGCCGGGGGGTGGCCGTGGCCAGTGCCTGGGGAGGAGCAGGAGGAGGAACAGCTCTTTGGCCATCTCAGAGAGGGTCCTGGTGCATTTAAGTGTCCTCGGTGGAACACGGTGACCCACTGATGACTGCATTGGAGGAAGGGTTCATTGGGCACCCTGTCAGCTGCCGGCGTATCTCAGCTGTGGACCTAGGGCAGCGCACGTCCACGCAGGAGATAAGCTAGAGGCTGCACCCAGAAGAAGTGACTGGACCCCATAGCTCTTTTGAGGGGGATCAGGAGGAGGCAGGACTTACTGAAGGATCTAATTTATATCTGCACCCAAGGCAGAGAGGATGAGCCTGTCCCCAGGCACCTTGCAATGGGCACGTGGTGCTCACAGTAAAATCCCAGTGACTCCAAACTGGGAACCTTCCTGCTGAAGTGGTCTCTCAGCAGCATGTATCCAGCTCCTTAAAGGAGGGGTGCTGGGTGGATAAGTACAGGGGCTGCCTGGCACTGGGAGGGGTCCCTGCCCATTCTGGTGCATGTTTTTATATTGGGTACAGTGGGGAGGAATTGCTTTATTTTACCTCCTTCAGCAATGGTGGACTTGGCAGTGTTGGATTTACTTTTAAGAGAGATCTTAAGATCTTAAGGTCTTTTCCAGCTTAAATGATTCTATGATTCTAATACCCAAGGTTTGAAAATCAGACCAGAGTTGCCAGCATCACTGCCGCTGTGTGTGCCGTTGGGCACAAACAGGTGCCATACACGAACCAAGCTCGAGGGGCACGGCCCCCAGGGAGGGGGGACTGAGCCACGGAGCCCTGCAGGCTTCAGATCTGGGCACTTCAGGTGATCCAAGTCCCTTTGGTGAAGCATCACTCAGTGCCAAAGCTGTTTCTGGACATGCGGCTTGGCCTTTTTACCCATCCCATCGGCACAAGGCAGCAAGGTCAGGGCTGGATGCTGCCCGAGCGGGGCTGCCTCGGGGATGGGGGGGATGCAGGGATGCAGTCGTGTCTGTGCTGGGGTGGTGTTCGTTCAGTCTGGATTCCCAGGCTACTGGGCTCGGACAAGGCTGTTTGCAAGCTCAGAACAAAAACGGCGGCTGTAACTGAAGCCATCAGAGCTGCAGCTCTGCAGCAGATGCTGTGCTGCAGCCCGGTGTGTCATCAGTCTCTGCCGACATCTTCCAGGTAGATTTCTTTCACCAAGAAAAGCCAGGATCTTCCATCTGACTTTGTTTCTGTCCAGACAGATGCTTCGGTAAGCCCTGAAGTGAGGTCGCTGCTTGGCCAAAATGTGCGCTTTTGACTAGAGATGGGCTAGATCAGATCTCACGCAAATTAGAAGTCGCAGATGTTTGCATCCTCGTCCAAACTACTGTTTGAGTGTGTGGCCGTGATCCAGCTTTACGGGATTTTTTCCTAACACACTGCCTTTCCTCACCAGGTGTCAGGAAATGTGCTCCTGCTCCCTGGCCATATGGTCTGGGACATTTCTGTGCTGGATGCCGCAGGATTACGCTGCTCAGCTGGCCGAGCAGAGCTGCTTTCTAATGCCAGGGCAGGAGAGTGGGAAGGGAGCAGAAGAAAATAGAGTGCATTTTCCACCCCACTGGTTTTTGGGGTGTTTCTCTGAGATTTGGTGCTGCTGGTTTGCTCCGAATCAGCTGTTTCAGTTCCTGCTTCCCTGGGGCCGGGATGGCCCTGGTCGTGGCACTGGTCACCCAGCCACCATGGGATCTCCCCTGTTTGCGGGGGGTCCCCTTTGGGGTGACACAGCTCTCCTCCTTTGCCTTTCAGGGCTGTCCTGGGAGACGTGGACTGGTGGGACCCAAAGGAGACAAAGTGAGTATCCAGGAAAATATGGGAAGGGGGGTAGGACCTGGGGCAAATACCATGGATGGTTTGGGTTGGTTTGGGTGTTTTTCATCAAGAGGGCAGTGTGAGCTTCTGAAGCTGCAATCTGGTGGCCCTTTATGTGTGTTTGGAAGAGGAAAGAACTATTTTTACTGAGTATTTTAAGCCCAGGCTCAGGACTGAGCTGACTGGACAAGCTGCTGTCTTTCCTCTGAGCCACGTAATGGCTCTGCAGAGGCGGCAGAGCAGGGAGATGAAGCAGCTTTAGCTCAGGTCCCTGGAGGAGGGATGCTGGTGTGTCCCACCGCCCAGCCCCATGCTAGATCCACCAACTCATCTCGGAGGGGCATCTGTCCTCCAGCACCGCGTTGGCCAGACCCACGGCTGCTCTTCCTGCTCCAGGAACCCAGCGAGCCGCAGCCTGCACGGCACAGCTCGTTCTCCTGCTGCGCGCAGCATTGCCCAGTGCACTGACATGCTTGGAGATGCTCTGGATTAAGGGTGGTGCCTCAGTTTCCCCATCAGTAAAACAGCGAGAGTGCTTCTAACCACCTTTGCACAGTAGTTTCTATCTTTCCCAAGGTATAGAGGAGCAAACTCATTGCCCCACGAGTCACGCCACTTCTGCGTGTGTTAGCTTCAATACCTGTGGCATTTAGATAGGTCTGGGCACAGGCATGTGCGTATGAAGCTCATTCCTTTTGCTTTCCCTGTTGTCAGGGTTATTTAGATCTTAAGAGCTGGTTTGAACCCAAGAATGTGTCTAGACCCAGACTCCACTCAGAGGCTGACTTGAGCCAGAGCCTGTGTCCAGCCTGTGTTAAACCCCCAGCTGGTTTTAAGGAGCTGCCCTTGTCTTCCTAGGGGTACCCTGGAGCCATGGGGCGGACGGGCCCCCCGGGCAGCCCGGGCCCGGCGGGCATCCCTGGTGTCCCCACCATCGTCCTCTGGAGGAACTCCAGGGAGGACTGGCAGACGTTCACAGTGAGTTACAGCAGCAGCGGACGAGCGCTCGGAGAGCTCCACTTACACCTCCCCGTCAGCTCCCGTGCAGGCACCTCTCTGCTCTGCTGGGACAAGAGCTGGGAGGAAGGGTTCACGATGGTTTGAGATTCCTAATCTGTTGGTTGGGAGGACGGAGTCAGAGTAGGCAGGTGGGGCAGAGGGAGGATGCCAAGGAGCGAGGTGCCGCTCACTGGGGATGGCTCTGGGGGCAGCTGTCCCTGGGTGAAATGGGATCAGCGTGCACCCTATTTACAGCTGTGCTCACACAGCTATCCCTCTTTCCCCTGAGACTGACTGGGAGATCTTGGGTCCCTGTGGTCCACACACATCCATGACCTCCCAAGGGTGGTTCATGCCCTACCTCTGTAGGACAGGGGCCAAAGAAGATCCAGAAAGCAGCCCCTCTCCTGCTCTGCATTGCCAGTTACAAAGCAATGCTCCTGTTTTCCATCATATCCCAGTTTTCTGCCGTGCCCCAGCTGTGTGCCATGGCTTTGGCTCACAGGGTCTGGGCCCATCAACTTTCTTGCCAAGAGAAGATATTTTCTCACCTGAACCCTGCTGCTGTGAGGAGCACAGGAGCGGGGATGGGACCTGCGGGGAGGCAGGAGTGCTTCAGCTGCTGCGTAGCTGGCTGCAAAACTCCGTGCGCCATGGGAGCGATCACTGCAGCGACCCAGGCAGCCTCGTCCAGGTTCCCCAGCTCCTGACAGCACAGCGACTGCTGTGGTTAAGCTTAATTTCAAACTCCCTCTCGAGCTTTGCCTGAGCCAGACAGGCTGAAGGCATTGGGTTTCTAACTGCCTTAGGCACTTTACCCACCTGGCTGGAGCTCCCTGGAGCGGGGATGCTCTCTGCCTTGTGCGTCTATAATGTCCCTCTGATGGGACTGCAGCCTGTCTGGATACCAGCTGCTCGAAGCAAATGCGGGGCAGGTTGGCTTGCAAGGCAAGTTCATGCAAGGGGCAGAGTAATGGGCCAGTGAGAGGCCAGGCTTAATGATCTCTAAAAGCTTTAATGACCTTGGGCAGGACATTTGACTTATTTTCAACTCATTTATTTGTGGAGAGGGGTAATGGCACTCTCTGCTCCAGGGCACATGCCTTTAATGCTGGCAAGACCATGCAGTGAGGAGGACCTCTGCTCTCCCAGTACAGCACACCCCGAGCAGGGGACGATGCTGGCTGGAGGTATGAGGTGGAGAGTGACCCTGTGCTGGTCTGGCTCTGAGCTTGGATTGACCGACCACAAGTCTTTGGGCCAGACCTGCCCTTTGCAGTTTTGTGTTGGATTGGATCAAAGCAGCTGCAGAAGAGAAATACCTGTCTTAGAGGTGGTCACATTCCTCCTGGGAAGCACAGGAGAGCAGATCATTAGGAGATATCTTGGTTGACCTGGAGGACCTCCATGTCCTCCTGTCCTCCTGCTGCTCTAGAGCAGGTGCTGTGCTGTTATCAGTGCTCACAAGACCCATCACAAGCACGCAACGTGGGACCAGAGTAAATGGAGATAGGAGCGAGCGAGCTGGAAGAAGCCTGCAGTGCCAGAGAGCATCTCCGTGCCTGCGCTAGGGCACTCGCCTTCCTCCCAGGGTGTTTGGGGTAGACATCTGCACAATCAGTTCCCTTTCAGGGCTGCTGATGCTCTTTGCTCTGCACACTCAGTCAGAACTGCATTTTTTTTTCCTGCCTGCATTTGGAAAGGGACCTCAGGCTTTGTTTTTCTGCAGGCAGACACGTTCGTGCCTATGGATGTTTCTGTAGACCATGATTTCTTTGGTGAACCTCCACGTTCACTGCTTAGGCGTTGGGAATACTGGAGGGAGCAGACGGTCTCGTCTGCGTTTGGGAAGCCGACGCTGGAGGGCTGCCGGGGCCCTGGCCGCAGGCTCCCGGGGGGTTTGCATGCTGGCACTTGGCCCGGGGCTTTTGGCAAAGTGCCGATCTCGAGGGGAAGGCAGTGTCTAGCCAGGATGACGTGAGGCACCCAAAAGCCTTGCTGGGCTATTGTGTTTGGGGCCGTATGATCCCGGCACTGCTGGCGGCGGCGTTTTGCTCGGCAGCAGGAAACGGGAGTGCAAAGCCGTGGGCTGGGTTTTGCTAATCTTTGTTGAGATAGCACAGGGGTGAAAAGCTGCGTGCTGGCTGCTGTGGGCATGGGGGGGCTGTCTGCTTCTGCAGCCTCCTACAGCTTGCTGGGGGCTGGAGAAATGCTGTGGCTTGGGACAGTGCTGCTCTTGTGAACCAAGTGCTTGTGATTTGGGGGCTGCGGGGGCGCATCCTGGACTGCTGGGGCTTGCGGTTGGCTCAGCCTTTGGAAATGCAAGTCAGAGCAGCCACCTCTCAGGCTGGGGAATGTAATCCAGTATGATGGACCGGGAAAGCAAGGGACATCAGTGACTGTCCCAGAGCAGTTATGGCTGTTGGGATGCTCAGTAGCCTCTCCTGCTCCTTCCCAGTGAAACAAGCCTTTGCTGTTCATGGCAATGGAGCAAAAGCAGCTTCAGGCCACTGCAATTCTGCCCCAAGACCCTGCCCTGCGTTTTTGTTCATGACATGTTGACAGACATTGGGTTTGCCAAGAAGTTGTCTCAGTGTAACTCGAGGGGCAGGAACTGTTGCTGTCTTGTTCTGGCAGTGTGGACCTCGGTAGTGGTGGAGTCCCAGAAGTCGGGAAAGGAAGAAGGAGAATTGGAGCTCCCACAGTTATTAGGGAGCTTACTCTGCAGCGCTGGTGTCCTTTCTTTTTAGCTCTCCCGATACCTTTAAAAGCAAGAGGTCAGGCTGGGAAATGAGGACTTGGTAACCTTAGAGCAAAAGAAAATATTGCTCTGTGCAAAAAGGAGGCAACCTGCAGGGGTTTCCTGCTCCTGAAGGGTCGGCAGCTAACGCAGCTCCGTGACGGCCTGGGGTGGGCTGGGGAGGGCAGCCAAGACCGAGCCACAGGGCATGACCTGCTCCCTGCAGAGCTGTCGGAAGGGTTTTCTCTGCCCTGCTCTCAGGCTGGAGTTTTACAGGAGGACAAATCCATACGGCGATCACTCCCCATCCTCCATCCCCTTACGACCCCTGTACCTGTCATGCCGCTCCCTGCTGACCAGAGCCGCGGCGAGCAAAGTGGTGACTATTTCCTGCTGAAATTGCAGAAGGCAATTAATTTCTCTCCCCAATCCTTGGCATCTGGTGCTCCGAAATACAAGTTCACATCCCCTGTGGGATTTTTTTTTTTTTCCCCTTTTTAAAAGGTTGGATTTTTTTTTTTTGAAGCCTAGCGAAATAATATCCTGTCCCGAGTTAATCTGAGTTCACTGATTCCCGAGACAAGGCCAAAAGCATTGGCCATGCTCCAACCTCCCAAAAAAAGTTTTTGTGAGCAGCTTTTGAGGGAAATGAGAACTGGCTGGACAAGTGGCCTGGCCCTGGCAGGCTGGCAAGGACTGCACCCGTTCACTCACAGTAATCAATTTGGGATCAACTTAAAAGGAACCGAGATGCCTGGTGTGGCGTTAGAGCTAGTTAAATGCATCCATCCATCATCTGCCCCTGAGAGCCTTCTCATTATTGGAAATATTTCCATATGTTGAAAGGTCTGTGTTTATTTTCACTAATGAGTTCCTTGGCTTTTCCCCTTCTCTCTC
Source organism: Pelecanoides urinatrix (assembly GCA_013400755.1). NCBI lineage: Eukaryota > Metazoa > Chordata > Aves > Procellariiformes > Procellariidae > Pelecanoides > Pelecanoides urinatrix. The sequence continues at coordinate 383,160 of VZTQ01014685.1, forward strand.
CTCCGGTATCGGAGGACGGATCTTTGGAGGGGGGGACAGGAGGGGGTTTCCCAGCACCCCTGAGGCTGAAGCTGGGGAGCAGGTGGGAATCCTGCCCCTCCAGCTGCTTGGGATTGGGGTGATGAACAAGGGGGGGCTTTTCTTAGCCTTTGATGCAAGCCAGGATTTGGAGGAGCTGCCTGGACCATATGTCTGGGCTCACCGTGGGAAGGAGGAGGAGGAGGAAAGGTGGGTTTTGCCTCCTGAGTGTCTGTGGTTTGTGCTGCTGGGAGGGCAGGAGGATGGCTGGTAGTTGGAGACAGACATTGTTTTCTTTCCTGGGCACCTCCCAAAACTTGGGGAAACCTGGCTTGGAAGTGTGTGGAGAGGAGGCTACGCTGAGTTTTTAGGACCTTTATGCTGGCTTTGAAATACGGTGGGATTAGCTGTGGCTATGATGGGATTAGCCCATCCTGTGGCTTTTGGGAGTTTTTTTTTTCCTCTTTGTGGTCATCTGGTCTTCTAAAAAAATTGGAGGTGCATGAAAGATTGGCTGCTAGAAGCATTGAGAAGAAAGCCTGCCAGCCGTGACTGCTGGAGGATCTCCTCATCTGGGGCTTCAGATGGGGCTGATTGGGATGAGGATTCCCACCTGGGGCAAACTGCAGTGTCAAAACAGCTGCTTTTAGTCCGACCTGGGCTAAATATGATGGTGCCTGCGCTCACCAACAACATGTTTCTGACCTCTCCACATGCAAAACATTTCTGGTGTCCCAAGGCTGCTAGGGCATCCATGGGGGAGCTGAATTTCAGCAAACTTCAGAAATGGGGTCTCCATCTTCATTTGCTAATGAGGCCAGCAGTTCCTTATCTCCTATGTGTTGTCCTCAGATTAAGACTTTTCCTGTGACTTGCGTACACATAATATTAAAAAAAAACCCAAAGAATTAGAGGACAGGTTCATTGCTGTGTCTTCCCGAGCAACAGGAAAAAGACTATGAAGCCAGCAAAAAGGGCTTTAGAATTTATTTTTTTTTTTAACATTTTGCTTCCCCCCCCTTCTCCTTTCAGCAATCATCGTTTTACCAGCTGCTACACGCAGGCTGGCCGGTGAGTATCACTGGTAAACAACTTCCTGTGGTTTGTTTTTTCCTTGGCTTGGTCAGCTGGGTTTTCCTCTCTCCAAGCACTTTGTTGGTGAGATTTCTTTTACCAACATTTCTCTTCTTAATCCAGAGAAAACCCGGAGCCCCTGGGCCCCCAGGACACCCAGGGAAAACAGGAGCACCTGTAAGTAAGAAAAGCCCCGGTGTCCCCTCCGCGGCTGGGTGCTGCTTGGCCCCGGCTGCCTGGGGCAGCTTGCAGAGTCAATGTCCCCAGTCACTTGCACAGTCCCAGGCTGCCCCAAAAACTATCTGGTGCCCAGTGGCTTCTGGCATCCTGTAATGAAGGGCCTTGGGATTGAGTTTCAAAGAAGCCTAATGGTCTGCTTGTCTGCTTCCCACTGAAACCTGGATGATGTTTGATATCTAACTCCCTGGGTTTCGTTGGCAGATGCAGCCCCTGCCCCTCAGTCTCTGCCAGCTGAACAGTGCTGGCTTATCTTCCCCAGGGCATCGGGTTCCTGCCCCCGTGTTTGGGTAGGGACCATGTGGATCCCTCCCAGAGGCAGAAAAACAAGCCAGAGAACGGCTGATGCAGTACTTGTGTGGGGCCAGCCCCATGCTGGTGGGTCTGCAGCCCCATGCCCCCGCAGCCGCCGGGGTTGCTCGGTGATGCTTCCCCCCTGGCTGGCCTCTGTGAACAGGGCAGCGCCATGAGGCAAAAGAAACAAAGGCAAATCCCCCGTCCTGACCTCCGAAGAGCACCAGAGCTGCGGGGAACTGGATCTGTTGCAGCCTCCAAACCTGCCCTGGCCACAGACCCCGCGCAGGCGGGCAGGGTGGCGGGGGAGCCGAGGGATGCGAATCCTCCCATTCCGCCCGTCCCGAGGCTGCCTCTGTGCATTGCTCGTGGTCCTCCCCACGGGAGGACATGGGGCTCCGCAGGGCTCGGGCTGCTCTCTGCACGGGGCAGGATGGGGGCGACACGTTTGTTGACTCGATCCCCGTTTGTGTGCAGGGACCCTGCGGAGATCCGGGGGAGCCGGGCAAGAAAGGCCAGCGGGGGTACAGGGTGAGTGGGGGTGCTGGCGGGGACGCCTGGCTGCAGGGGGGTTGGGGGGCTCGGCTGCAGGGAGAGCCCAGTTTGGAGGGGTCGAGTGTGCGCCTGGGGCTGTCTGGGGACCCTCGGAGACCCTGCCCCTCTTGGGTCAAGCCCTGGAGCGCAGGGTGTGGGAGAACGGTAACAGTCAGGTTTGCTGCCGGTTTGGGAACTGTGCAGGGAAAGGTGCGCCTGGTTTGAAGGGTCATGGGGAGGCGATGCCCCAGTCCTCTCTCTGGAGACCTCGCTGTGCCTGGCAGGGGTGGCTCCCCACAGCAGGCTCATCCCCCTGCCTGCGTCCATGCTGCAGCTCCTCTTGCCCCGTGCTTGCAGCACCCTGCGGGTGCGTGAGCTCAGTGACTGCTCAGCGCAGTTCCTTTGGGTGCTGGACTCTGCCGTGTGTCACCCGATGCCCTCCCAGGCAGGTGGACACAAGTTGGCACGGTTGTCCCAAAAGCATTCTGTCCTTTTGTCACCTTCTGGAAACCACACACCTCCTTCCCCGCGGCCGAAGGGATGTGCGAGCTCTGCCTGTGCTCCGCGATGGGATGCATGAAGCTTGCATCCTCCCCGTCTCCTTGCGAGGTACTTGGTGTTTAGCAGGTGTTGCTGCAAAAGCACGAGGCAGGCAGAGCTCAGCATTTAATTTATCGGTTTCATAATGACGTGAATTTTTTAATTTTCCATGCTTGGCTTTTTTCTCCCCAGGGTGAACCCGGGCTCCAGGGTTTGCCGGGACGTGTGGGTTACCCCGGCTCGGATGGCTTCCCTGGCCTGGATGGCAAACCCGGGCCATGGGGGCTGCCGGGACAGCAGGTGAGCTGCAGGCGAGCAGGCAGGGCCATGGCATAGCCAGCACTGCGGTGGGGAAGCTGCAGCCCCAAGCCCTGGGCTGGAGACAAGGGACTCCTAATGCTGCTGCTCTTTATGTTCACTTGCCTCCTTTAACTAAAATATTCCTCCTAAACCTACAAACCCAGGCAGTCCTGGATTAGTGCCTTGAGGTTCGCGTTTCCCCCGAAAAACGGGCTGTAGAGCATCACACGTGTGCATTAAGGTGCAGCTGGGATAACCCGAGCACTGCAGGTCCTGCACTGTGGTGGGCCTGAGCACGAGGGCTGGGCTGTTCTTCTGCCACTGAACCTCCTAGTTGCTTTTACAGGAGAAAATATTGGGGGGCTGGGGGGTAGGAAAGAAAAAAACGAGAGCAATTATGGACTGCCTGGATAGCATTCAAGCTATGAGGCTGGTCACTCGGCGGCGTGATGGTCCCTGCCTTTTCCAGACACCTGGCAGCAATCCCTGGGGAATACGGGCAATGCACCTGGGCTTGGAAGCTTTCTCAGGGGGCTTCTGGAGGATGGTGACAGGGACTGGACCATGCTGAGAGGTTTGGGGCTCTCAGCAGCCCCCCAGAGTCTGCACCGGGGTGGCCGTGGGCCGGAGGCAGCAGCTGCCGGCGCGGTGGGGAGAGGGGAGCGGGGCTGGAGCCGGACATGGGTGGGAGGCGCTGGGCAGCCCCTCAGCACCCACTCTGCTCCTTCCTCCCTCTCCCCAGGGACTGCAGGGCTTCCAGGGGGACCGGGGGCTGGCTGGCGAGAAAGGAGAAGAGGTAAGCTGGCTCTCACTTGTTCAGCCGCTCGGTGCTGTGGGCACGATTCGGTGCCAGCCCCACTCCCAGCACGTACACTTAATGCCAAAAAGCAAGAGCTTTTCATTACTGGTTTCACCGGTACTGCACCAGTAGCGCCTGGTACCCACGTCCCCGTCCTGTGGGCACACCTGTGCCAGCCTGATGCCGCGTTACGGTGCGGGATGCCCTATGCCACCCTCCAGTGCGGGATCCGGCTGGCGGCTGCCCTGGCCGCTGTGCCCGCTCAGCCTCCGGCCGTGCGAATGCCCCGTCTCCGAGCTGCCCCAGCGCATGGCACTGCGGTTCCTCTCCAGGCTGCTCCAGGGGTTTGTCAGCCAGGATACAAAAATGTCCATAAAAAAGTGAATGCTAGTGGTTGGGTGCCCTTTTTTTTTTTTCTTCTTTCCTCCCACCCTGTCTTTTTAAGGCAAGTCTTAGCTAAAATTTTTAGAGCTGCCCAGGAGATTTTGGGCTTCTCCAAGGTCTGATCATACTGGGATGTTTGAAACCCGATTTCTTCTTTTTGAAACAGCAATCCCACACGGTTTATCATATATTTATTCTGGCCCGTACTTTGTACCCTTTTGCCTGTGAGCATCATCCCACCATCCAGATGGAGAATCTCTTGCCCTTGGGCTCAACCTCTCTGCACTTGAGCACTCGGCAGCTGTGGACACGTGAAGCTTTGCACCGCTTGCACAGGCCCATGAATCTTTTCGTTTTCTTCCCCTCTGCCGCTGTGTGCAGCTCAGGGCACCTTGGCGTGCTCCAAGGCGATGGGCACGGCCCTGCCACCCGGTGCAGCGCTGCCGTGGAGAGCCCCGTCGAGCCCCGCGGGTGCTGGGACACCTCCGTGTCACCGTTGCGTTTGGCGTGATGCAACACTAGCTTGGGACACGGGAATGGAGAAGCCGCGATGGGGTGGCACTGTGCTGGGGACAAGCAGCCAGGCTTTTCTTCTGGGGCTGCCTCATTTAGCACAAGCTTGAGGGTCCGCATCCCCCTGCACCATACCGACAGTCCTTTGGGGCACAGCAGCCACGTTTTAGCTCCTGATGGTCCAGCTGGGGCTCACACGTCCTTGTTGTTCCCGTTTCAGGGTTTCTTGGGTGACGCTGGACCGGTTGGGGAGAAAGGAGAGAAGGGAGTGAAGGTGAGGGTGTCTGTCGTCGTTCTTCGCAGCCCTGCCTGGGTCGGGCAGGGGGTTGCTCCCTCCCTGCCGCTGTCCCCCATCCCCAGGTCATGCTCTCCTCCATCGCTAAGGCTGCTCTTGGCTTTTCCAGGGGGTGAAGGGAGAAAATGGCCTGCCAGGTCCTGCTGGGCTTCACGTGAGTTAACGGGGAAGCCGGGGGTGTCTCGCGCCCTGCCGTGCCGGGATTGCTCCTTCCCTCCATCCCCTTTCCTGGGCCGACCCCTTTGCTTCTCTGTGATGGCCCCGAGCTCCATCCCTGGCTCCAGGCCACGTTCTCCTGCCTTTGGGAAAAGCCCTGATGGTCTCTGTGTTTTCCCTGAGCCTCCTGCAAGGGATGGGACAAAGGCAGCTGCCACCTCGGGGTGAGCATCTCGGGGTGGGCACCCCGCTGACACCCCGCTCCCGGCTTCTCTCCCAGGGGATGTCAGGTCTGAAGGGTGTGCCAGGTTTCCAAGGTCCCGTGGGGCCAGAGGTGAGTGGTTTTGCTTTCTCTGTGTCACCAGCCCTCCCCGAAGAGCTGCAGGAGCTTGCTGCTCCCCACTGGAAAGACGGGTCTGAGGAGGGAGGACTTGGGCTTTGCAAGTCCTTGGCACAGTTTTGTGATTCGCTCTTACAAAATCCTTGGGGTTTTTTTTCCGAGAGCTGGACCTAAACTACATCTGTATCTTTGTCCTGGAGGTGGCTCTTATTAATGGGGATATAGCCCCAGAGCAAGCAGGCACGTTGTCCCTCTGCGTGTTGGGGGCAGGAGCCTCCCCTCGCCTCCAACATCTCCCACATGGACATTTGCATCCCAACTCATTCTTCTGGCTGGCGATGAAGAGAAATGAGCCTTTGCAGAGCACATTGCATCGCGGTTTATTTTAGGTGACCACCTTCAGCTGAGATGAATCCCAGGCTGACAGCACCTGGGTTTTTCCATGCTGCTCTCAGCACACCGAAAGCTTAACTGCTGCCACATCTTTGGGAGGCATCCCAGCCAGGGAAGGGTTTGCAGAGGATTTAAAAGGAAAATTGAAGTGGTTTGGTGGTGGTGACTGGTAGCACCTTCCAAGACGAAGGGAGTGGGGAGCCAGGGGCTGGCCAGGTAACTGTTCAAAGGGACATCAAGTAGCTAATGCTTGATGCAAAGAAAGGGGGGAATTTGGGATGTGAAGACTAAAAGGAGAGAATCAAAGCAAAACAGGCTAGAAAAATAGCATCTTCTAGAATCATAGAATGGTTTGGGTTCGAAGGAACCTTTAAAGATCATCTAGTCCAACCCCCCTGCCATGGGCAGGGACATTCCGTCCAACCTGACCTTGAATGTTTCCAGGGATGGGGCATCTGCCACCTCTCTGGGCAACCTGTGCCAGTTTTTTACCCCCATCATTGTAAAAAATTTCTTCCTTATATCTAGTCTAAATCTACCCTCTTTTAGTGTAAAACCATTCCCCCTTGTCCTGTGGCAACAGGCCCTGCTAAAAAGTCTGTCTCCATCTTTCCTATAAACCCCCCTACAAGTATTGAAGGACCCCAATAAGGTCTCCCCGGAGCCTTCTCTTCTCCAGGCTGAACAACCCCAACTCTCTCAGCCGTTCCTCACAGCAGAGCTGTTCTACCCCCCCGCTCATTTTGGTGGCCTCCTCTGGCCCCGCTCCAACAGGTCCATGTCTGTCCTGTGCTGAGGACCTCTGAGCTGCAGCACTGCAGGGGGGTCTCACCAGAGCAGAGCAGAGGGGCAGAATCCCCCCCCTCGCCCTGCTGCCCACGCTGCTGGGGATGCAGCCCGGGACACGGTTGGCCTTGGGGCTGCGAGCGCACGTTGCCGGCTCATGTCCAGCTTTTCATCCACCAGCACCCCAAGTCCTTCTCGGCAGGGCTGCTCTCCATCCCTTCATCCCCCATTTTCTCTCCTGCTCCAGGGAGAAGGTGGCTCAGTGGGTCCCCCGGGCCCTGCCGGCCCCATGGTAAGTCACAGCTTTTCGGTTCAAACCGCTGCCGAAAGGCAGGTGGCAGCTGGGCTGGGGGAGCCGCTGCCGTCCGGCTCGCAGCACAAGCGGGGCAGGACCACCATGGGCAGGCTGGGACGAGCCACTGTGTCCTGCCCTGTTTCATCCCTTGTGCTCATTTACACCTGAAAAAGATGCGTCTGCTTAAAATGCAGCCTCCTGGTAGCGGGGGGAAAAAACTGCAAAAGGACAAATGGTGTTAAAAACTCATGCACACCAGCAAAGCCCCCCCAGCATCCCCATTAGCCCGGGGCTCCCTCTGCTGCCATGGGAGCTGCCTGGGGGGCCCCGTCCCATCTCCTCCTGCATCTCTCCTGGTCGCAGGGCTGAGCACGCTCTCGCATTGCAGGGAGAGCCGGGCCAGCCGGGATCTGTCGGATGCCGAGGCATCAATGGCTCGCAGGTGGGTCTGCCCCAGTTCTCCTCCTTTGCTATTTGGGAATTTTCCGGGCCACTGCACTTACCCCCGTCCCTTCCCTGCTCTCTCCCCAGGGAGAAATGGGCCCTCCTGGCTTGCCCGGCCCCCGGGGCCCCAAGGTACGTCGGTACGCGCCTGAACCGAGGGATGAGCAAACCTCACGTTGTTGGGGTGTCTTGGGACAGCTGGTGGGGATGCTGGGATGGGAGGGTGTCCCAAGGGTCTCCTCCAGCTGGGCTGTGATCTCAACCCACCCCAAAATCTGCAAAGAGGCTGAGACGGGGGTGGGGATCCTTTCTGTACCCCTTGCAGTGGCAGGGGGGTCCCCTCGCGCCAGCCGGCTGGGAGCCCTGGAGCTCCTCGGCAGCACAATATTTCCCAGGAGAGGTTTTGCACCACAGGCTTTGCACGATGTGTGCAGGGATTTGATTCTAACAGCAGCTCCTCGTCCCCCGCTGCTTTGCAGGGACCGCAGGGCTTGCAGGGGAGACGCGGCCCCTCCGGCCCCAGGGGCACGCAGGTAAGTGGGTGCTGTCCTGGCTCAGAGCCCACCACGTCTCTGAGGTGTGGGGTCCCCCCTCCATGCGTTTGCTGAGTGAGGAAGGAGCTGCTGGGACTTATCCCCCATGTGCTCTGCAAATGGGCACAAAGTCCTTGACCCTGTGGGTCTTTATGGCCACCCGGGAGTGGGTGGGAGTGGGTGGGTGGGAAGGGCTGTGTCCTGTGGGCAGGCTGCTGGCTGCAGCCCCGGCTCTGGGTGGGGGGCGAAGGGAAGGGTGAGATGATGGGGATGTGGTCCCTGGGGTGAGATGTAGCTCCTGGGGGGCCGGGCAGGGTTCCTATGGGCTGGGGTCTCATCCACAGGGCAGGACAGGACAGTGAGCAACATCCCTCTTCTCCCAAACCTCCCACCACCTTTGCTTTTCCTCAGGGTCCAGCTGGGATGGAGGGATCCGCTGGTCCCAAAGGAGACATCGTAAGAGCTTCTTGCTCGCTCGCTTTGACCTTGGTGGGGATGAAGCTTGGGCTTGAGGGCTTTCCCTGCAGGGACCCGAGAGGTGGGGTGAGGTGTCCCTGCCCCTGCTTTTGGAGGGGAGAGGGGGGCAGCGCTTGCAGCAGACCTCGCACATGAAGCCTGGAGGTCCCTGGCAGCCCCGGGAAGGGGATGCGGTGGGGCTGGGTGCTCTCTGCCAGCGCAGCACGAGCCGATGCCAGCACTCCTCTTGCAGGGTGCAGACGGTGCCCCCGGGCTGAGGGGACAGCCAGGACAGGAGGGACCTGGGGTAAGTCCATGGGAGCGGGTGGCTGGGTGCGGGGTGCTCTCATCCTCCCCCTCGCCGCCCCCCAAAGCACTGCGGGGCAATGCCCTGCTCCCCCCCGTCACCCCCAGCTTCCCGTGGTGCTTGTGGCACAAGGGCTGATGGGGACGACGGCCACGTCCCTATGGCCAAACTCCTCATCTCCAAACTCCAAAGCTCCTCTGACTCTGCTGCTTGCAGGGACCTTGTTTGGTTTTTTTTCCCCTATGGATTTATCAGCAGAGATGCCCCAGCCCTGGCCCTGCCTATCCCTTCCCTGGTGTGCAATTAGGTGCACCCCTTTTCCCAAGGGGTTTGGGTGCTGAGCCGCCCTTTCCAAAGGGTAAGGAGGCCGGGGCAGCCTGGCCTTCCTCCTGCCTGACCCACGGTGTCCCGGCTGAGCACGGCCCTTGGTGCGTTTGCTTCTCATGTGCTGAAACCCCGACGTGCAGAGCTGAAAACTGGTGCTTGCAAAAGGGATGAGGGATGCAGAGTGGGATGTGAGTGGTGCGTTTTGGAGGCTAACAAGGACCTCGTCCTTGTGCTGGGGGCTGCTGTGTGAGTGGGGGCAGCCTTGGAAGGGCTTATGCATCCCCTGGTCCCTGTTGGGGAGCAAATCCCACCGTGGCAGCAGCAGCAGCAACTCTGCAGAGCTGAACTGGTGTCTCCCATTTATTGGCATCTTCCTGTCCCTGTAGCGTGGGAGGGTTGTCAGCCTCCACGAGTGCATACAATATTTTCCTTTGAGTTTTTTTTAACTTGCATTTTTTGTCTCTCTCTCTGAAGGGCTTTACTGGCCTGCCAGGTTCAAAAGGCACCCAAGGAAACCGGGTGAGTGATGGCACCCATACCATCCCTGCTTGGGATGCGGGAGAGCTGCGTTAGAGCAGCCCAAAACACCAGCTTCATGTTCTTTGCCTGCGTTTGGACTTGACATTTGAATAGGTGGCAAATGCAGTTGTTTAGGTAGGCAGAGCTGCACTTGGGCTCGCCTTGCTGTAATAAGAGGAGCTTTCAGACACGACAGCGTGTCCTAAGATATTGTCTGCTTTGGGGAGGCCCAAGGGAAGCGGGAGTGCTTTAGCCTGTGTGAAGGAACACAGCAATGAGGACAAGGTGGTCGTCATGGTTGTGCTGGTATCAGGACGGTGCAGCTGGGATGCCACCACCGGCTGCTGCAGGTGTCCTACCTGCCAGGGAGCTGCGGGTGGGATTGGCACGGGGTGCTGAGGGCACTAACGGTTTGGTGGTGAATGAACCCAGAACCTCTGGAGCCTCCTTGCCATAAGGAGCATGTATCTGCTCCAAAAGGTCCATCGGGAGGAAAGCCCTGATCTAAATTGGGCAAAACTAACTTCCTTTGATGCCAAAATCGGATCACAGCATGTTTGGTTGCAAGGAGTGGCATCACATGGTTTTCTGAGGGTACCCTCCATCTCTGCTGCTCTTGCAGGGCTGTCGAGGTCCAGGTGGAGCCAAGGGAGACCTGGGAGCCAAAGGAGACAAGGTACCACGTACCCAGGCTTGCGGGGGGGATTCCTCGAGCTGCTTCCTCTTTCATTGTTCAAATGTGCTATTTTTCAGCTGGTAGATGAGTTTCTGTGGATGTCCAGGGACCCGGGGCATTTGCTTTTGGGGACCATGAGAGCCAGGCAGTTCAGGCTGTGCTTGATCCCACCACGCTGCTGCCCCTGATTCATCCTTCCCTGCTTCGTCTTGCTTTGGCTGTTTAAAAATGTTATATTGCCCCGTTGTTGGTGCCCCAGGGATGTTCTCGGAGGAGGGTTGTGGGTGTTCACCCAGAGTGGCCCCAAAGGCTGGGTGTGCAGAGTCAGGGCAGCAAGCAATGGGCTGTCCGGGGGGGTTCCTGCCCACGGGTGGGGGAGCCCCAGGCACTGGCTGTCCCTCCTGTTTGCAAGCCCTGCTGTGACATGCTGTGTCTTATTCCTCCAAGGGTCCACGCGGAGCACAAGGAGCAAAAGGGCCCCCAGGGATTCGGGGCCAGGTCGGCTTGCAGGGCTTTCCCGGCCCCCGAGGAGCAGCGGGGCCCCAGGGACCAGACGTAAGTGCCACAGCTGGTCCGGGGCGTCACGTGGTGGGACGTGCGTGTGCCCAGTGTCATGTCGTGAGGTGGGTGGCATGGGGAGGGGACAGCCCTGAGAGATGCAGGCAGCGTGGGCAGTGCTGCCTTGCCCCAGCCCGGCCCGGGGTGAGAGCTGTAGCTCGCTCCTGAGCCCGGGCGATGGGTGGCATGCCTTGGTGCCTGCCCAAGAGCCACTCTCTCTGCCTAATCCTGGCTCCTCCTGGGCATCTCCACCACCCTCTTCCTCCTCCCGTGGGCTGAAGGCACTGGGCTGTCCCCAGCCGAAAGCCCACCTGGCAGCAGCACTGGTATTTCCTCTCTCACTGGGGCAGTAGGAGCTGGTGCGGGCTCAGGGAGCCCTCTAACGGCATCTCCCTCCGTGCTGCTCGGGCACCGCTGGCCCCTGCTCGGCGAGGGGAGCTTTGCCCAAAGCGACCTGGGGGTCGCAGGTGCCCTCACCACCGCACTTGGCACCAGCCGAGCTGTGACCCGGCTGCTCCAGACCCCTCCGGCTGTGCCCGCATCAATGACCCCAAATTAGCTGGTAGGTTCAGCGATGCGAGGAGAGGGCAGCTTTAGGCAGGGGATTTCCAGCCCTCCCCAGCTGCCTCTGCCCAAGCATCTCTGCAGGGTTCCTGCTGAATCCCTGCTCCACGTCAGCACCCTCGCAGGTATTTTGAGAGCACGGGGCTACAGATAGCTCTCCTGATGCTCATCCCTGACTCCTGCCGGGCTCTCTGCCTCCTGGAGCCTGTGCTGGCAGCTCCGGAGGGCTGCCGTTGCCCAGCCCACTGCCCTGCTTCTCACCAGCTACACTGCCTGGTCCCGACCCTCCTGAGAGCCGAGCACAGCAGCACTCAAAGGACCACAGAAACAAGGCACAATTTTTAGAGTGCGTTTTCCTGCAGTGTGCGCTCCGAGTGAGCTCTCAGGATGGACAAACCCAGCTGCAGATCAGTATTTCTACCTGGGAACTGAAGCCAGGCTGGCTGCTTCTCTCTAGCAGTTTCCAGCTTCTCAGGAGAAGGAGAAGGGGGTTTTATATTTTCCCACCCATCTTTCTGGTCTGCAGCATCCCCCGCGTGTGATGCCCTCCCCCTCAGAGGGCTTTTGGGATGCCTGCCTGTATCTGCTCTCACATTCGCTCGTCAGGATGAGAGACGAATCCTCCCACCTCTCCAAGAGATGGAGAGGCAGCACGGCCCATCCCGCTGCCAGGCGGTGCCTTTTCCACCCGGCCAAGCAGTGCTGCGTCGGTCTGGAGCCGGGGCCCGGGCTGTGCCTGCCCCGCTGGGGCTGTAACCCAGCAGGCAGGAGCCCTGGCACATCAGTCCTTTGAATTGCCTTTAATTCGATCAGCAGAAAATGAAAATACTCAATTGCGCTGCTTTGCGCCAACACTGTTAAGCTTTGAGGGATGGGGGACGACCCCCGTCCCCACCTCAAAGCTCGACTGGTGCCCCGGGTCACACTGCCATGTAATTAATGTTACCTCGGCCACGCTCCCTGTGTTTCTCCCCTACACAAGGCAGGGGGACGGTGGCTGCCGTGGCTGGGGGAGCAGGCAGAGGATCAGAGGCTGCCTTTGCCCTGGCCGACTCCTCTCCTCTCTCCTGGCAGGGGGAAGAAGGCCAGATCGGCCCGGCGGGGCTGAACAGCAGCGAGGGACCCAAGGTCAGCGCTGGCGTTTGCCGCTGTGTCCCCTGGTTCCCTTGTCCTCGTGCGGATGGGGCAGGGATGGGGCCACCCTGCCCATGACCTCCAGTGTGGGTCCCAGCACCCAGGGGACAGCATCGTGATGCTCTCCCCGCCCTCGGGAGGGTCCCACTACGGCCATGTGCCGATCTGCCGACGCGGTGGTGGCTGGATGAGTCCCATGGGTGCTTGCTGGGGCGGAGGGGCTGGGGGAGACCTGTAGAGTGGGCTAAAATGACCGTGTTTCCCTTTGTGTGAATTTTAGGGAGGCCGAGGACCTGATGGCCTGAAGGGAAGCCCAGGACCACGGGGAGCCCGGGTAACTAATGGGGTGCTGGTACTTGAAGCTGAATCTTGGAGCATCTTTGGCTGTGAGAGATTGAATCAACCCTGGAGACCCCTCGCTGGGTGGCTTGGGATGTGCTGGGGCTGAGCCGTGGCATTTTTGGGCACTAGTTTTGCCTCCAAAGCTGTAGCTTTATTGCTGGGAGAAAGATGCTTTTCTTAATGCTTCCTGTTTTCCAGGGCCGCGTGGGTCAGCGTGGGCTGGTCGGAGTCCCTGGGCTGCCCGTAAGTAGCAGATGACCCACGTCCCTGTGCTGGCACGTGGTGCCATCAGCGCTGGGATGGGGAGCAGCATCCTGGGATGCAGCCAGATCGGAGAGTGAGGCTCTGCTTGGGAATTTGCACAGGATAAGTCGGGAATGAACAGCTCAGGCTTTTGCACATTGCATGAAGTGTTTTGACAAACCACCTGCCCAACACCACAACTTCTTTCTTAACCCTGAACATAGAAAATTCAGGAAATAACAACTTTTTAGGAAAATTCTGATATTCAGAGTCGTGTTTGGTGTAGGAGCCAAGAATAAATAGCTGGGCCAAGAGGGGAAAAACACGTGGTCGAGGTGTTCACAGTGGGAACGAGTTTCCTCCCACACTCATGTTATTTCCCAGCAATCGTCTCCAAAGGTGGGATGGAGCAGGGAGGAGCTGCAGGAGCGGTGCAGGGGTGAGCCACACGCTAACGAACCTATGGCTCAATAGACCAGATGAGCACCCCGGGGACCATGCCGCCATTTTAACAGTGGAGGGTGGCTCTGGGGCTGGATGAGCCCTTGATGGGGGCACCCTGCCACCGGGCTCTGCTTTCCTGAGACGAGACTCTTCTTCTAGGGCTCACGGGGCATCCCAGGAGCAGAAGGCGCAGAAGGAAAGCCTGGTACACAGGTTCCCATCCTACACTCTGTACTTGACTGTGGGCAAGGGCTGGGGCGGTGGGTTGTATCGAGAAGGGGAGCTGAGCCTGACGGGGGGGGACTTCCCAACCCCACCATCCCCATGGCCATGTGGGTCAAGACCTTTACACCATGTTGGACCTTGCCATGATGTGCATCAGCTGGCATGGTGGGACTGGGAGAGGCTGCCTCTGCCTCCCCATCCTCATCATCACCTGCCTTGTCCTGCAGGGTCCCCCAGGGACCATGGGCAGCCTGGGCAGAAGGGGACCTCCGGTGAGTAGAGCTGCGTGGGTGGCTGATTTCTGTCCTTCCTCCCCTCTGCTCGGCTCTCTTCCCTTGGCGATGTGCCTCAAAAGCATGTCCATGGGATGGTGCACAGGTGGTGGGTGGCAAGACCAGCCGGAGGGTGCTCCTCTGGGTGCAGCTGCAGGCAGGGACCTGCTGAGAATCGTGCTGAAGGGTCAAGGAGAGGGAATGGGGCAGTGCACTTAAGAACTGGCTGCTGCAAAATGATATCTCATCCCTGGCACTGCTATCCAAAACAGGTCCAGCAGCAAGACCCAGGCTGGCAACAAGTTTTCCCTTCTGCAGGATTTCTAATATTTGATTATCTTTGATGAAATGCAAAAGCAAAAAAAATTTGGCACTTCCCTCAAAATAAAATATGAAAAATGTTCTGCTCTGGGTCAGAGATTGCTGTTAGCATCGCACAGCGCTGTCTAGATGCAGGTGTGGGCATTGTGTGCGTGTGAACACACAGCCACGGTGCTTCAGCGAGAAACCAAAGAGCTGGTTTGAAGTGGAAAGCACCAGCGCTGCCTTCGACAGGCTGAGCTGCTCGCCTGTGCCTGGCCCCGGGTGCTGCGCTCTGGTTTGGGTTGGTCTTGGACCACACGCTGCTGGGGGGAAGCCTCTCCATCCCTCCTACTCCTGCCTTCCCTCCATCGCTCATCTTCTGCCCTTTCCTCCAGGGATTTGCTGGCTTGCAGGGGGGCCGTGGGCACGCAGGACCTCCTGGATCGATAGTAAGGAAAAAAACCATTCCTTCTGTATGAACTCTGCATTTTCTAGGTGGGAAGTCAGCAGGGCTGGTGCGACTGGTGGGGGATATGGGACTTTCCCACCTTGGGAACCCGCAGGGGATCAGGGCATCTGTAGGACCTGATCTTAACTTCTTGTTAAAAGACATTAAAAAGTCTCAGTGGCAGAAATAGCTGGGGCTAGGGAAGAGCAGAATAACTTCCCCAGGGAATCAGCCTGCTGGAGGGACTTTGCAGCTTTCCCAAGCCTAGGGGGGTCTCCGTGGGGGACAGCAGCCCACGGAAACCCTTCACAACTGGGTGGCTGAAGAGCAGCACAGTCCTGGTTCCTGGGAGGGGAACAAAGCATCTGCTCCATCCCAGGTGGAAATGGGCGGTACAGGTTCAGGGAGGACAGTCCCTTGTCCTTGCTCTGGATGGAGACCCAGAGCAGCTCCTGCAGCTGGAAGAGCTCCTCCCTGAGAGTCTGCTCTCAGCTGGGCTTGGTGATGATCCCAAGAGCGAGTGTTGTCACCTTCCCCAGTGACAACCCTGCCGGAGAGCCAGCCATGGGGCGCTGGTGTGCAGGAGCCACCAGGATGGGCCACTGTGGCAGAGTTTGTCCCCAGCAACCCAGTTTGGACCAGGCAACGCCTGTCTGTGAGCACAGAGGCAGCAGCGATGGCTCGGTGGGGGTTGTCTCATCTCAGCCTTTTGACTGACACTTCCTCCCGAAATATTTCCAAAGGGCTCTCTGGGAAAACCTGGACCTGACGGAGACCCGGGTTTCCTGGGCCCAAAGGTGCGACCTGGGGCTTGGGGGGCCCATGAACATGCCGGGAGGGCTGGCTGGAGCAGTGATGGTGGTGAACAGCCCTGACAGGCTCTTGGCTGCCATGGGGAGACCCGGGGGGATCCCATGGGTTCAGAGGTGGACAGCAAGGACGGGAAGATGCCTGCCCACATCCCGGGAGCAGCGGTTCATTAATGTCCTCATCTTGCCTGGCAGGGGCTGCCTGGGAAGCCTGGCTCGGAGGGGCCGCAAGGACCTGTTGGCACCTATGTAAGTGATAGCCCTGCCTGCGGAGGGGGCACGGTGCCGCCTGCCCACAGGCAGCAGCCGGGTTGGGAGGGAGGATGGCTGGAGCAGCGCTGCCTCCAGCCAGGCACTCGCCCTCCTGCCAGGGCTCCTGCGGTGCCCGGGGTCCTGCCTTTCCCCAGGCAACAGCTCAGCCTCAGCAGCCGCCTTTTCCCAAAACCCAGACATTCTGGGTGGCCCCGGCTGCCTCTAACACCCTGCTCTCCCCAGGGCTACCCCGGACCCGCCGGCGACCGCGGGAGGCCAGGGCGCAGGGGAGACAAGGTAGGGCTGCGAAATCCAGCACAGCAGCGAGGGGATGCACTGGTGTGGGAGTTCAGGCTTCAGAAACATTTTTGGGTTGGGCTGTTGAACCCAACGGATAGGTTTGGGTGGTGTCCGCGAACAGTGCCAGGGAGGTTGCAGGGGTGGCAGGAGAATGGCTGGAGCTGGCTCCCATGCTGGGCGAACTGGTGGTTCTCAGCACTTCATCTGCCCAAACTCCTGTGGCTTGTTATAAGATGCCAGGCAGTTGGTTTTTTGTTTGGTTTTCTTTGTTTTGATTTGTTTTTTCCTTAAGAGGTTACTGCATTAAAACATACGGAGGAAAGGAAATCTTTCTTGCCTCCTAACAGGGAGAAATGGGAGCCCAAGGTCCACTGGGATTTCCAGGAAAAGCTGGCCCCAAGGTGAGTGCTGCTGCCCTGGGCAGCTCCAGCCCCCCACGGCGAAGCACTGAGCAAGTCACCTTTGCTGGGCTGGGTATGGGACAATGGGAAATCTCTGCCACAGGCATCAAGGGGCTAAACTGGGGAGAGGGGAGCAGTCAGGGCTGCGGCGCGGGGCTCTGATGTCTCTCTCCTCCCCCAGGCCCTGCCAGGTCCCCCCGGTCCACGCGGTGCTCCCGGCTCCCAGGTAGGACTCGCCGTGCTCCCCGTGTGCCTGGCCTGCTCCGCTCCCTCCGCTGCGGTCCTCTGCGGATGTGCAATACCCTGCAATATATACCGTGCGCTACCTATAGCATTAGCAGCATGGATCCCGGACCCCTCTGCGCTTGTTGCTGGCTGGGTTTTGTCCCGACGTTGCACAGACACTGTTGAGGTGGCCTGGGCACACGGGGATTGTCCGAGCGAAGCCTCTCCCTGCTCGGGGTCCCCTGTGCGTTCTTGCCGTGACCGCGCTGCTGAGCATCCTTCTTGTTTCAGGGCAGAGCGGGAGACCCGGGTCCTCGAGGGCTTCCAGGGCTGCCTGTAAGTGGGAGAGCTGTAGCTTGCAGAGATGCTCCGTAGGCTGAAGTTGGGTGATGTCCGATGGGATGAAAGATAGGTGCCCGCTCTGGAGGCAGCTTCGTCCCTGGGCTGGTTGTGGGGCAGAGAATGACCCAAACCCTGCATGGGTAGCTGGGTGGTGACAAGCTGGGTACGGGGACAGCAGTGCCCTCCTGCACCCACAGCGATGAGGCACTGGGACCCACCAGGCACAGGTGGTACCTTGCAGACCCCGTGGGGGCCCATCTGATTCAGGCATGGGGCTCCTGCCTGCATTGTCCTCCCTGGAGCTGCACGCCACGCTGCATTTTGGAGTGTCTAAGCGGCCTTTTGGCCTTGCAGGGAGTTCCTGGCATGCGGGGGCTGGACGGCGTCCCCGGGAAGCCTGGCTTGGCAGGAGAAACGGGGGCTCCTGGAGCGGCTGGTGCTGCTGGCCCACCTGGGTACCCGGTGAGTGCAGATGTGGCTCCTTCAATTGACGCACAACACAACCTCCTGCCTCAGCCATTTGCTCTCCACTGGTAGGACCCAGAGCAGCAATTTTGCTGGTGCAACACTTTTAAGGGAGCTCCCGAAAGCACCTGCAAGAGAAGGAAAAGGGAAGCTGGTACAAGGGGCTGGAGAAGCTACCAGTGGTTTCTCTGTCCAGGGGGACATGGTGTGCTGGGGCCTCCCAGCTCCTGCCACCCATGCTTGGGAGCTGCAAAGGCCTCCTGAGTTAGTGCAGTGCCTTGCTGCTGATATGGACTGTTTGTTTTCAGGGACGGGAAGGTCCAAACGGACCTGAAGGGCCTTCAGGGATGAGAGGAGAGAAGGTAAGGACACAGAAGGTGAGTCTTGAGCTGCCCAGGCAGACAGAGCCTTGGGGTTGCTCCACTTGCCCAAAGCAGGGTTTTCCTCCCCTGGGCTGTAGGTGCACGCACACCTCCCAGTTTGGCCACTGGCTTTGCCCAGTGGGATGTGGATTTACGTGTCTGGTGTGAGGTGGGAGAAGAGCCTTGCAAGCCCTCCTACGGGGGCCAGGGCAGTGGGATGTGCAGAGGACTTGCATGGAGGACCAGCACGGCTGCCTGTCCTAATGTCTGTGTGTCCTCTGGCAGGGTGATGCGGGAGATCCTGGGGAAGCCGGCGTCAGCGGGCTGGATGGCGAGCAGGTACGTCAGCTGGGGAACCCTGTTCTTCCCTCGGCTGGGGCTGCTCCAGCCTGCCTCCCCCTGCCTGCCTTCTCCAGAGATGGGAAGGGAAAGAGTTGTTGATCCTTAATTAATCCAGAAGGTTAAAGCTGTGTCCACGTTAGCTGAGCCAAAGGCTTTGAGCAATGTGGTGTAAATGAGCTGTGCTAGGGCCAGGCTGTCTGTTTCCTCCCCAGGGACCACCGGGACCGCCGGGAGCAGAGGGTCAGCCGGGGCCCAAAGGCGAGCAGGTCGGTTCCCGCTGGGTGCTGGGAGCGATACCGCTGGCGGTCCTGCTGCTGCAGGTCCAGCTCGGCACCTAAATCCACGTGGGGCTTTTCAAAATCCTCCCCCTGCATCCTCATGCCTGGGGATTGATGTGGCTGGGTGTGGTAGGGGGGTCCAGATCCCCGCAAAGCTTTGGTACCTGGTACAAGGAAAACTGGGGCTATGGTGAGAAATGATGGAGGGCAGAGCCAGGGTCAGCTAGAAAAGTCAGCCAAGAATAATCCTGGTCGTCTTTGTCCTGTCCAGGGAGAGGCAGGAACCTGCGGAGCTCCGGGCATCAGAGGGAGCCCTGGGGAGCCAGGGGACGACGGGCCAGAGGGGCCACTGGGGAGGCCCGGGGAGCAGGGCAAGGAGGTACGTGTGCTGCTGACACCACGGTGGCCACTGCTGCTCGCCAGCGTCCTCTGCCAGGGGATGGGGACGGGAAGGGTGTGCCACCCGCTGCGCTGGCTCTGCTATGGCTTTCTCCACAGCCAGGCTGAGGTGCCCCTGTGGAAGGAAGGGGCTGATGCTTTAGGGTCCCCTTGCTGGGGGAGCTGCTGCTTGGCTGTGCTCCCTAGTTTGTCCTCACTCACTTTTGGGCTAGCGTGGATCACGGCTGGGGGTGACCTCCTGGCACAGGTGAAGCTGCGGGGCCATCTCTTATCCAGCACCAAAATCCCAGCCAGAGGAGGGTGGGGAAGCCCATGAAAGTCAGAGCTCGGCTTTTAACCCCCCCGGGACGGGGCTGGGGAGCAGCCGCTGCATCTGATGCCGACATTTCCCCTCCGGGCAGGGTGATGCTGGTGATGCTGGAGATGCAGGCGAGCCAGGACTGCAGGGACAGAAGGTGAGGAGTGCCTCTAACTCTGTCCCTCCTTGCAAAACCTTGGGGACACTCGTAGCCTGCTCAGCCTCTGCTGCTCTGTTTGGCGTGGTGGGGGCAGCAGCAGGACAGGGGTGTCCCCATGGCTGAGGACCACTGGAGATGTGGGGCTCAGATCTGGCATCAGCACCTCTCCTGAGCACCTTAGGGTGAACTTCTCTCTGCAGCACCCAGTGAGAGGGTGAATCACATCATATCCATGCAGAAGCTCATTTAATTGCTATTCCTTTTTCTTCTCTTTGGTGACATCTCTGTCTCCATCCCTGAGCAGGGTGATGCTGGCCCCAGGGGCCTTCCTGGAGCGCCTGGCCCAGGAGCTGCTACGGGGGAAATTGGAGAAAAAGGCCATAAAGGAGAGAAGGGCCAAGAAGGTTTGCTGGCAAGTACAGAGAGGGGCTGCCTCAGCCCACCGGGCTCCCGGCATCCCCGCAGGTTGGCCGTTGGGTGCTGGGTGCCAAGGAGCGGGGCACACACCTGGTGGGAAACCTTGGGTTTCAGGAGCTGTAGAAAATACTGGGAATTGGCAAATCTCCATAATTAGGGAGTTTCGTGTTTCACGGGCATGATACCAAAACTGGGTCTTGTTGGCACAAAGGGACAGTTTGGACTTGCTGGGCAGTCCAGGTTAATGCTCCCTCCGGCCAAACTCCAGCCTCCTGCCCCCCAGCCGGGCTGGGACCCTGCTGAGCACATGTCCCCCTGTGTCCCAGGGCCAGGTCGGTGTCACCGGAGCTGCAGGATCTGCTGGAGCCAGAGGACGGTTTGTAAGTCAGCTTGTGTCCCTCCTCCCGTTTCAGCTAATCAGGGACCTGGCATGGCGGGCGGGGGGACATGGCTGTGACTGGGAGCACTGGGCAGGGTTGAATCAACGGGGCTCCTTTGCTTGTGCCCCAAACAGGGTGGGACGGGTCTCCGAGGTCCTCCTGGGCTTGACGGTCCTGAGGGAGCAAAGGTACGGCGCAGTGATGGCTCCAACCCTTCATCTCTGGGTGAAATGCCTTTTTCTGGTCTTTTCCCAAGTTCTGCTTTCTGCCTCTGGCTGTTGGGGGACGTGGTGGGGCTGGCTGTGGTGGAGGAGCTGGGTCAGACCTGGGCAGGCTGGTGACCTGGGGGACCTGCCATGGGACATTCTCTGCCTTGTTGCCCAAGATCCAAAGTCAACAAGGCAAAGAAGGGGTTTGCTGGGGACAGAGCTGTTTCCCCTTCTTCCCCAGGGAGATCCAGGGCCACGAGGCACGGACGGATCTGCTGGCGCTGCTGGATTAGAGGTACTGATGCCTGGGATCTTGTAGAGCCAGGAGCTGCCACAGGCTTCCCCAGTGTTTCACCATTTCCAATACAAACCAAAGCCAAAGGATTTATTGTCCCTTAACTGCCCAAGGCAGGGGGCTTAGGAGCGAGGAGGGGATTTTAATGCCTCGCATCTTGGCACTGACTCCCAGGAGGAACTTACATGCTCCCACTCCAAAAATCAGACCGTTTCAGTCTAGCACCCAGGGATGCCTTGTGGAAGACCCGTTTCTGCTATCGCATCATGTTCACTCCCACGCGGTTCCCAGGTGCTGCCTGGGCATGTGCCTTGGCCAGCTGAACGTGGTACAAGGGAGAGGATGCTTAAAATACCTGCAGAGGGCCTGAGCATGAAGCACATGGTGGTGACGGGCTTATTCTAAATCCCCAACATCACCGCAGGGACTTGCTGGAGATGACGGAGTCAAGGGAGATGGCGGCAAGCCCGGTCCAGCGGTGAGTACCAGCCCTGCCTCTGCAAAACTTCCCTGGGAAAGAGGTTTGGGGTTTGGTGGCATCTTGCGACGGAGCGGCTGGGGCTGTGTGTCACCCGGGGGGTGGCCACAAAGCGAGCTCTGCCAGCCCGAGTGCCGGGCTGTGTCTCCCGGGTCCTGCCCTGCAATAGCTTTGTAACTGAGTCATCATTTCCTTGGTTTCCCTAGAGCCAAAGCTCATAAAGGGATTTTAACACAGCTATTAAAAACCGTGCAAAAGTGTCGTGGCCGTTGTGCAATTAACGCTCAGCTGTCGGAGTCTGCCTGAGGCAGGACCAGGGCATTTGGTTTCCCCCTCCTCTGCTTTCGCAGAGCAAATCTGCAGTGTCTGTAAGGTCAGAGGGCTCCAGGAACCGCCCTGTGCTCAGGAGCACTTGTGCTGCCCTGAGATGCTTTTTGTGGTCGTGGTCCTGACATGCACAGAGCCACAGATGTGTTATTGATGCCCTGCACTCGGCTGCAGAATAAATCCCATTTACATCCCAGTTTTTCCATGTTGCAGTGCCGCTCTGCCCAGGCAAGACATGTCCTTAACTCAGGCGATTGCCTTTGCTAGGAGAGGTCGGGATGTGGAATAAACTGCGGGCGGATTTGCAAAGCAGACAGCGAGAGCCGTCGCTCGGTGTAGTTGAAGCCCCTCGAGGGGCAGCTGCTCGGACCCTGCTCCAGACGGGGCTGGGCTGGGGTGTAACTGGTGCCTCCGTCTGTGTGCACCGCAGGGCGCAGCGGGTTCCCGCGGGCCGGCGGGTGCCCCTGGGTTCCGGGGCTATGCCGGCCACGAAGGAGCCAGAGGAGCGGCGGGCACCAAGGGAGAGCCGGGCCGGCAGGTAACTCCTCTCTCTGCCTCGGGGACGGGCAGGGGACATCCCCGCAGGGTGGCCCAACCCAGCCCAGCTCCGGCCCCGGAGGTCCCTGGAGGGAACAACCCAATCCAGACCCCGGGGCAAAGCAGCCGGCTCCGTACTCACTCTCCTGCCTTCCCTGAGTAACCCGGAGCTGGTGCCAGTCTCCTCTTATGTCCCCAAATGAACGCAGGGTCCTTTCGGGCTACCGGGCAAAGCTGGAGCCACGGGGCTGAGCGGCACCGAGGTGAGTGGGCTCCTCTGCGGCCCCACTTCTCTGCCTCCGCCTTTTCTCGCAGCCCAGGTCTGTGCCCCTCGGACAGCCTGCCCGGGGTTTGGGTGGATAACCCTGGAGCTTATTTTTCAGAGTTGGGTTGATTTTTGTTTTCCTTCCTAGGGCCTGGCGGGTGCGAAAGGGGAGCCGGGCAAGCCGGGAAAACCGGGGCAAACGGTGAGGACTGGGATGGAGCCGTACTGGTTCTCCCTGGCAGAGGCAGTGGGATCTGGGATCTCCCGGCTGCGGTGAGGCCCCACACGGGCAGCATCTCCTGCTCCCGCTGAAACACCCCCGTGGCCCCGCTCTGCCCAGCTGGCTCCAGAGAGGGGCAAAAAAAATGGAGACTTCACCTTAGAGCATCCTCCTGCGCACGCCGTGGCACAGGAGAGAGCCGGGAGGGGACATCCCTGGCGCAGCATCTTTAGGGAAGATTTTCCTTCTCCTTTAGGGATCTCTGGGACAAGCCGGTCCTAAAGGGCGGAAAGGTCATAAAGGAGAAAAGGTACCTCCGAAATCCTCCTCTGCGGATGGCACTTGAGGGGGACCAGCTGCTGGGCATGGGGTGGCCAAGCCTGAGCTGGCCAACCCTGTTGTGGTCCATGGAGAGAAACCAGGGAGAATCGCCCTGGGGGGGTCCTGTTTTTCCCTGCTGTACAGGCAACCAGACATCGGTGCCTGGCAGACACAGAGCCCTTGGGCTGCCTTGGCTGGTTTTTGGGTGAGGGGGTGGCAAGTCTTCCCAGTTCAGCCCCCCCAGCCCCACAGGGCTGCCTCCATCCTGAGTTAGGTACCCTTGAGGGGGGACGGGGGAGATCTCCCCTTCGCTGGCCAGCTCTGCACCGTGGCCTTGGTGTCCATCTCCAGGGTCCCACGGCACCTGGTGAGCTCTGTCCCCATCTCCGCGCAGGCAGCAGCCCCTTTTCCCCAGTCCTGGTCTGGGATGTGACCAGGTTGCTGGTGACTCACATCTCCCATCTCTTCTTCCCTCAGGGTGATGTGGGGAGCGAAGGGCAAGAAGGGGTCCCCGGAGAAACTGGCAGACGGGTAAATGGCACTGTTGTCCCCATGGAGGGTGGCAGGAGGCATGGGGCTGATGCTTGGAGCCCGCAGAGGTCTTGCAGAGGGGCCCCGGTTTGCTGGGAGCTCAGCACCCCTGGGTGGGCAGCGAGGGGGACGCGGGGCGGCTGGCTTAGTGCCTTTAACAGGCTTGAATTGCTCGTGAGTCTTTAATCTGCTGTTCCCAGGGCAAGCGAGGCAAGGTGGGCCACCGGCCCCCGAGAGGCCCCCGGGGACCCAAGGTAGGTCAGCTTTGCCCCGCCGTGGTGAGGGCTGCTTTGGCACCCTGGCAGCTCAGGGGTGCTCCCACCTGCCCGAGCCCCCGGCTTAGAAAAGGAGAAGCCAATATAGGGGCATCACGTAGCTGGAGGGCTCTGTGTCCCCAGTCCCTTCCAGCCCAAAGCAGGGGGTCTCCCACACCCCCAGCCCCCGTGAGCTGCAAGAGGCACCGGGCCATCCCTCCTGCCTTGCTCTCGCCCGCACCGCTGCGCCCACCAGCCGGGGTCTCTCGCTTTTGCATTTCAGGGCTACCCAGGCGACAAGGGGCCAGAAGGACCCCAGGGCCCCCAAGGACCTTATGTGAGTATTAGCTCAGAGGTTTTGGGGTGCCGGTGCTCCCTGTTTGGCCCTTACAGGTACCACTGTGCAACCCAGCTCTGCAAACAACCAAAGCAGAGACCCATTTAAAACGAGTGAAGTCGCTAGGTGTTCCATCCATCCGTTGTTCATCCATCTCATCTCGCCTTCTCCTCCCAAATTAGCATCCCAGCAGTGCACGTGCAAGTCAGGCAAATCACATACTGTCCAATATGTTGTTCTAGAGGTCAAATACTTCCCTTCCAGTTCAGTGTCTGATGCCTGGCAGTGCTGAGCGCTTGCAAAGGACTGTCCCCATGTTCCCAGAGAACTGCCATGGCTGGAGGGACCGGCTGCACTGCAGCAGCCAGCATTGGCCAAAAAAACCTACTCAAATATTTTTTATTTTTTTTAATTACTGGAAATTGTTTTTTTCTCTATTTAAAATAAAAATCCCGGCTTTGGAAACTTCACAAAACAAAGCCGAGACGTTCTGCAACCAGCCAAGGGACCAGAACTGCATTTTTAACGGGGTTTGCTGAGGGATCCTCGCAAAAACAAAAATCAAAGATTTGATGAGAAATGAGTCAAAGTTTCTAAAACTGCCTGAAATTCTCAGAATCCTTGCGGCAACCTAGGTTGTGGCGAGGTCCCTGCTTGCCAGGGAGCCGGCGGGAGCAGCTCAGCCTCAGGGTGATGCGGTGCAGTATTATTTCTCTCTTAGGGCATCCCAGGGCTGAAGGGCATAAAAGGAGACCCTGGACCGAAAGGACACAAGGTAGGTGACATGCACCGGGCACTTGAGCCCTGGGCACAGCAGGGACTCTGGGCACATTTGCTGGATTTAATTTGCTGGATGCAATCACTTATTCTCCTCTTCTTGAACCCTGATGGCTGTAGCATCCTTCACTGGGGGTTGACCCCTGTGTCCCCAGGTGCTGGGAGATGGGACCTTTAGACTTTCTCCAACACCAGGTCCTTTTCCAGCCTCTCCATCCTCCTGGAGTTGCAAGCAGCGGCATGTACAGTCTTTTAATCCCCTGCTCTCAGCATTGATGCTGATGCAGCACAGGCACGTACCTCCTCTGTGCCGTTACTGATGAGCTGATGGATCCAACCTTGGCCTGAGAAGCCAAGCACATCCTCACGGTCCCATCCGTCAGCCGCAGAGCTCTAAATAAGAGTGACAAGCAGTCCCTGGCAGCGAGTAGTTGCTTGCATCCTTCAGCAAAATGAAACTCCGGTAATAAATCAAGCTTTAAATTTATCACAAGCTAAATGAGCAATGGCAGAAGCTAAAGTCCAGGGCGTTCAGCAAGGCCAGAGCCTGGGAGAGCAGGCGGAGGGGGGGTGTGTGGGCAGCTGCTGTGCTGGGATTTCTTCCCCTGCTCCACCAGGTTTCAGCACACAAGAAATTTTGAATTTTGTTTTCTCCAAGTGTTTCCTGGGAACTTCCGAGGTTTTCTTCAATGTTTATTTTAGTCTGGGATAAAATACTTCCAGTTTTGCCTTTGCAGCTGAGCAGGGGAGGCAGACGCTCCATCACACCGCCTCCTTCCCCAGCAATATGGGTACAGTAATTCTACCAAATCAAAAGGGTTTTTTTCAGAAATTTTGTGGCTGGAATTTCCTGGGAAATTTCCTGGGAATTTCCCATTTCCAGCTGCTTGCTGGAGGCCAGGAGATGTTTGGCCTGGGGAATCTTCTGCCAGGGTCAGGCAGCATCAAAACCTCCATTGCCAACCTGATGAAATACCACCGACGGAGTAACTAGAGCAGGGTTCCCAACGCCCACCCTCCGGGGCAGAGCCCCCCACCCAGGTGGGTGTCCCGGGAGAGTTTCTAGCCTCCTTTTTGCCACCAAAGCTCTCCCTGACTCTCTCCTAGGGCGAGAAGGGCAGCATGGGTGACCTGGGCCAGCAAGGGGACGATGGCTTCAAGGTGTGTGAAGGGTTTTGCTCTTTTCCTCCCTCCACTTGGTCCCTTGTCACCCTATGTGAGACCCTGCCATGTCTCCTAGGGCAAGCCGGGACCCCATGGCATCCCCGGGAGGCCAGGACCCAAGGGACAGCAGGTAAGGGCAGGGTGGAGGGCAACGGGAGGAACCGAGATAAGTATTTGGGTTGAATTCTTCATCTTTCCATGCAAAATCTACCTGGGGAAAGGGCTGGGTCGTAGAAGGACATAGGGCTGGGGGATGCCCTCTGCAGTGCCCTGACCTTCTCCGGTGTCTTTGCAGGGTGACACTGGCCCCGCTGGCCCACGGGGACACCCCGGCTTCCCCGGGATGCCGGTGAGTCCTTTGCCCTCCTGACAGGTTTGGGGTTCGCTCCTGGTCCCGCAGGAGTTATGCTGGGATGGGGCTTTGATCCCTCCTGCCTCTGTCTTAGCCGGGTCTTGTCCTTCTCTTCCAGGGCTTGTCCGGACCCAAAGTAAGTAGGGGGGAGCACCTGGAGCCGGGCTTAGCCCTGCTGTGGGGCACCCTCCCCTCTGCCCTCCCCCCGGGGTGCAGGGTGGCCCCATGGGGCACCCCGGGGTGCTGCTGGGCACAGCAGCATCTCACCCCCTTGCTTTTCTTCCCTCCTTCGGCAGGGGCTGAAAGGCTTCCCAGGGCTGCCGGGACCCAAGGGCACACCGGGCCTGCCGGTAAGCGGAGCCGCTAACGTCCCTCGTGCCAAAATTTGGGTTCCTTGCTCCCCCAAATTTGGCAGTGAGGTCCTGCCATGCCATGCCATGGGGATGGCTGGCTGCTGGCACCGTTGAGGAGCTGCAAGCATGGTGGTGGGCAGCAGCCAGCGTCACCAGCATTGTCATTGTCACCCAGGGTCTGGCCGGCCCCCCTGGTCCCAGCGGACCCACGCTGATTCTGTCCAGGGAGGAGCTGCGGGTGAGTGCATCGGAGAGGCGATGCTGCGTGGGGGCGAGGGGTTTCCATCCCCGCTTTTGTGGGTGCCACCCTGGGGTGAAGGGGCTGACAGCGATGCTGCCACGTGTCCCACTGCTCCTGAGGTCCTCTGTGCACAAGGACCAAGTGCCTTCCACAAAATGCAAGCATATACGATTAATCCCTCTCCCACCATGCTTGTCCTTGTCCCCTGCATGTCCCATCCCCTCCCTGAGCACCTGGTGATGCTCCTGGCCAAAAGAAGAGGTGGGGCTAATGCCACCTTGGTTATATTCCCCATTTTTTCTTTCAGCACCTAATTTATCCCTCCAATCACCTGAATTACACCGCAGTCTGGGCTCTGCTGGACACCCTGAACCAGGAGCTGCGAGCCCTCGTCGAGCATCCCAACGGCACCAAAACCAACCCAGCGGCCACCTGCAAGGAGCTGCTGCTGGCTCACCCCAGCCTGCCTGACGGTATTGGGGTGCACAGGGGGATGGGCAGCTCTTTGTAATTAAGAAGGGATGAGGATTTGGGGGATGAGCTCAACTGGGTTTCCTGGGCATCCCCGGAGCAATGGGATGGCAGCCAGGCTGCATCCCAGGAGGATGGAGGTTGGAGCCAGGGACGTGCCATGAGCTGAGCTGGGATGGCATCCTTCCCATGCCAAAAAACGGGTGCCAGGAGCCCCCCTCTGCCTCCCTGCAGGGCAATACTACATCGACCCCAACCAGGGCAGTCCCCAGGATGCACTCGTGGCCTTTTGCAACTTCACGGCAGGGGGAGAGACGTGCATAGCCCCTGTCCACAACCAGGTATGGGGTGGCTTTTGTGGGGCACCTCCAGCCCCACGTTATTGCTCAGGGTGGGTGAGGATGGGGGGTTGGTGTGGCTGGAGAGGGACAGTGTGGCCGGTCCCTTGCTGTGGTGACTGCTGCCATCGCAGGGAGCTGTTGGAGCAGTTTGGGGGGAGGATCCTGGTCACAGTGTGTGACCAGGCTGCAGGGACAGGTCACACGCCTGGGCTGGTATAGCTGGGTCCTTGTCCTGGTGGTGCCACCGTCCCCTGCTGGGACAGCGTGACATGTTCCCCCCCTCCCTACAGGTCCCCATCAAGGCTTGGCTCAGCACCTACGCCTCTGAGGACACCTTCGAGTGGTTCAGCTCCCTGCCCGGGGGCTTCCTGGTGAGTGCCCGGCCGGGACAGCCGAGGGGACACAAAGCCCATCTCCTGGGGTCGGGGGTCTCCTGGTGCCTGTCCCCCTGCGGTGGGGCGATGCCTGGGCACAGGGTCCCACTGGCTGTGCATGGTGGGACACGACACCTCCCTCTGCAAGAAAATCCAAACCAATGCTTTAACAGAGAGCTGAATCCTGCCCAGTTTTCAACTGGGGGGAAGCACAGACCCCTCCAAGCAGCCCCTGCTACCCGGGTTTCTCTCTCGTTGCCCCTGCAGCTGGAGTACGCGGGGGCCAGCCCGGTGCAGCTCCGCTTCCTCCGCCTGCACAGCCGCCTGGCCACCCAGAAGGTCTCCTACTCCTGCAGACCGGCCCCCGAGCAGGGCCAGCCCCAGCCGGAGAAGGAAATCCGCTTCCTGGCTGACTCCCGGGAGCAGAGCTATGCAGCCAGCCTGCAAGGCTGCGTGGTAAGCTTGGTCATGGCCGGACCCTTTTCTCTGCCTGGAAGAGCCTCCTGATGTTTGCAGAGCCCCTCGGCACGTGTTTGCACCCCCAGGGTCTGGGATAGACCTGGGGGATGAGGCTTCACATGGTGGGATGGGGATGGGGATGGGGAGGTCCTCCCCTCGGGCCCAAGGAGCTGCCTCAGTCTTGGGGAGTGGGCTGGGATGTGGCAGGGGACAGGTTGGGCTGTGGGGGACATGGGGGAGACCTGGAGAAGCCATGCAGGGCTGGAGACCTGGCTCCCGTGGGGCTGTTGGGTGAATCAAGGAGCAACTAGAGCAGTGAAGGGGAGAGCGGGTGCTTTGAGAGGGTCCTTCAGGCCAACAGGCCAAGGGTTTCGGTGCCGCTCAGCTGCTCCCGGTGCTTGTTTCAGCTGGACAACGAGTCCTCCATCACTGACACCATCTTCCAGTTCACCACGGAGGAGCTCTCCCTGCTGCCCCTGCGGGACCTGGCCGTCTTTCACAACGGTGATGCCTCGCACCAGTTTGGTTTCACAGTCGGACCAGTTTGCTTCAGCTGAAACCGGTGACACCCAAACCGAGCCAGCCGGTTCCCTCCCCACCCAAGAACTGTCCTACTGGGGATGCATGTGGATGCGGGGGGTGGCACGGGGCTCCCACCCACTCCCCGGAGCTGCTGGTCCTCTCTTTGAGATACGTGTTTGTAGCTGCATTATGCCACGGACTACACTTCCTTCTGGAGTAGAAGAATATTGTTTACAAAAGTCATTTCTCTATAAATTATATATATTATATATATATATGAGAAGGTGCTAATTTAATGACTGTTTCGTAGAGGCTCGTATAATTATAAGCACCAGGAACTGTCTGCTATAGAAAAAAACCCAAAAGGCAAAAATGCTGTCAGCTTGGGAGAAGGGGAAGGCAAGGGGCTTTTCTTTGCCTCAGTCAAGCGCACAAGCGCTTGGAGCCTCGTCTCCGCAGGACCAGGCTGAGAAGCAGCGCTGCAGGGCCCTGGCAGCCCGGGCGGGCAGGTCCGGGCTGTGCTGCCTGCTCTCCGCAGGGCAAAGTGACCAGAGGCTGCTGCTTCAGCGGCTACAAGCCACCGTGACTCCAGCCCAGCCAGGCATCAGGGGTAAAGAAAGCAAAAACCCCCTAAGTCCTGGCTCTGGTTTGGGTCTGCAACTCATGCAGGGGTCAGAGGGGCTTTAGTGGTGTAGGGTCGGGTGCTAGAGCAAGACCGTGTTCCAAGGCAGCATCGCCCTGGTCAGGCAGGGGCAGGAATTTCAGCTGTTTGGCTCCCATGCTGTAGCAGTGCTACTTATTTTATTTTTGTTGTTCCCAGCAGTGTTTCCCTTGCCTCTAACTGTCCCGCCATCGCTGGGCTGCTTGGCCCCAGGCGGGTTCGGGTGAGTCCTGAGGGCAGAGGGCTTTACGTGTGGCACCTGAGCCAGAGCTGTATTACCAGCACCCCCTTTTCTCTGCTGAGCAACCCAAAACACCCCCAAATCTCAGCTGGCTTTGTGCTGCACGACTGGCTTTCTCGGCACCCTTCACTGCTCGGGCTCTCACACGGAGCGTGCCCGCCTGGCCCTGCAGCACGTGTGCCCAGGCTTGCCCGTGTCGTGCCCAGGTGCCAGCGCTGCGGCTGGGCATCGATGCCAACGCCAGCGGAGCAGTGCGGCCGCTGGGCCAGACCCCGGGCCGGGGGCCAAGGGGAGCAGCAGGCGCAGCTTTTCCCAGGGCCACGGTCCCTGGGGAGCGGTTTAAGCAATGCCACGTCGCGGTGTGTGCAAGCCACAGTGCTTGGTCCCTGGTGTAGCATCTTTTCGTGGGGTACAGTAGCTGTCCCTGCTGTGCTCTGTGTGTCACCGGCCGTGCTGGCCCAGGGGGACACAGGGCAGCACCCAGCCACCACCCACTTCCAGGCAAGGAAGAAAAGGGTTTTTCTGCTCTGGCATTTAATTTCTGTTTGCTGTGACACTCTGGTTGTCGTGCACTCTGTGAGGGCGTGATGCCGGCCCTGCCCGCTGGCCTTTCCTCCCCTCAGAGCTGCCCCTACCCCTGTGAGAACCCCCCAGCCATGTCCCCCTCGCCTGCAGCCAGCCGTGGGGACATGCGGGCGCATCGTCACGGGTGCAGCGGACACCCCAATCGGGCCATGCAGAGACTTCCCTTCCGCGCAGGGAGGTGAAAGGGGAAGAGGAGCCGTTTGCGGCCGGGGAGCGGCTGGTTCCTGCTCGCTGCACGGCTGCCAGCAGCGCAGGCAGAGGGGCCAGGCAGCGCCGAGGGTCTGGCACATCCCTGGGTGCTGGTGAGAGAGACCCTGTGCAGCAGATTGCAAAGGGAAAATTAAATTCCAACTCAAGACACGTGTTAGATCCTGAGGAGAGAAGCAGAGTGGACTGTTACTGATAGCAAAGACAACGTTTTTTCAGGGCAGTTTTTTTTTTTTTTTTTTTAACACAAATTGCTCATTTTAGCAGCCTTTTCCGCTGTGTTTTTGCAGAGGAGGGAAGTGGCACACACAGTCCACACCTCACCCGCTGGCCGTGCTGGCCACCACCCAGAGCCCCTCAAGCTGCCAAACAAATTGTGTGTCCATTTTTGATAGAAACTTTTGAGGAAAGATTTTCAAGAGAAGTAGTATGGTGGTGGGTTTATCCAATATTTTTTCTTAATTCAAGCAGCAAATGCACCCTGAATAACTCTAATTCTACCTCTCTGGCTATAAGGAAAAATACACTCACTACCAAAAGCGGTGTTTTGCCTGCAACCCTGTATTTCTTTCCCAAGCAGGGAGTTACACATAAACCCGCTGGCAGGCACTGGGTGCCTTTGTGGGCATCAGCACCCNCGGCGGGGCCGGGTGTGCGCCCCGGGCACGGCCCCGCAGCCTCTCCGGTGTGGGGCTGGGCGCAGCCCGGCTGCTCCCGTAAATCGCCCCCGAAACCCCGCACCTCCCTGCGGACAAGCGCTATGTAAAGGCTGCGGTATCGCCATTCACCCTCCGGCACCGCGTCCTCCTGCCAGAGCTTCGCCCCGGTTCCCGCTTCGCCCCGTGCCTCGGCCGGGCTGCGGCAGAGCTGCCAGCGGCGGTGGCTCCGGAGAGCTGTGCACAGGGTGGGCTGGCTGCTCCTCGCACCCCTGTGCCGCCGCCTTCCCACCCCGAAGGCTCTCCCGTCGCCCGCTCTCCCGTCGCCCATGGAGGGGCTGTCGCAGGTGCGGGCTTACACCAGACGGGAGCTCAAGTCACGGCACGGGCCTTAAACCATCACCTGAAGCAGGTTTGCTTCATGCTCTGAGCTCAGACTCAGACTTAAACTGATGTTTAAGGCTACTTGGTTCCCCAATTTGCTGACACCAGCCCCCCACAGCAGCACCCGTGCGAGATCCAGAGGGTGGCTCACACTGGAGCATCCCGGTGTGGGGACATCTCCCTGGGCCACCGTGTCCCCAGTGCAGGGCTGCAGCTCGGGCTGGCTGGGACAGTGTCCTGCTTGTCACGCTGTTTTGCAAACCAGGGGTTGGTGTGCTGCAGGAAGGCTCATCCCGACGTGCGGGGCCGGGTGTCCCAGTCGGACCGGAGCAGCAGGTCGGGATGCGCCAGGCANTTTTTTTTTTTTTTTTTTTTAACACAAATTGCTCATTTTAGCAGCATTTTCCGCTGTGTTTATGCAGAGGAGGGAAGTGGCACACACAGTCCACACCTCACCCGCTGGCCGTGCTGGCCACCACCCAGAGGAGCTTCAGCTGCCAAACAAATTGTGTGTCCATTTTTGATAGAAACTTTTGAGGAAAGATTTTCAAGAGAAGTAGTATGGTGGTGGGTTTATCCAATATTTTTTCTTAATTCAAGCAGCAAATGCACCCTGAATAACTCTAATTCTACCTCTCTGGCTATAAGGAAAAATACACTCACTACCAAAAGCGGTGTTTTGCCTGCAACCCTGTATTTCTTTCCCAAGCAGGGAGTTACACATAAACCCGCTGGCAGGCACTGGGTGCCTTTGTGGGCATCAGCACCCATTTGCACTGGGGGAAACAGAGGCAGGAGCAGCTCCAGCGCTCCCTCCTCCTGCTCCCCGCTGTAATGGGGATGGCTGCAGTGTGCCAGCAAGGAGCGAGCGCCTGGGTGCTCTTGATAAAGCTGCAGCTGGGAAGCAAAGTTCCCCTTTGGTCTGTCCCGCTGGAGAAAAATATTCCTTCCGTATTCTGCAGCTGCGGGGCAGCTGGGGCTGCCAACGCTCGGTGATACCCTGCTGCCGTGGGGAAAACCAGCAGAAACACTCGTGAACGCTTTGAGGGGCCTCGTGCTCGTGATGGGAGCCTGAACTGGCGGGGAGCGAGTTAGGGATGGAGCGAAGGGAAAGCGAAGCCGCAGGGGACGATCAGGCCCCCTCCTTCCCCAGGGACGCTGAGCCCCCTCCCCGCTGCGCCGCCGGGGCTGAGCCGGGGAGACGGTGCCGGGGCGGGGGGGTAACACGCACACGGACCGCCCCGCCCCACGCCGTGCTCCCGCCCGCCGCGCCCACGCGTGCTCTGGCCCGGCCCCCGCACTACAACTCCCGGGGAGCCCCGCGCCGCGCGTCAGGCGCCCGCGACGGGACGGGACGGGCTGAGCTGAGCTGGGGTGAGCGGGGCTGAGCTGGGCTGAACTGGGCTGCNGGCTACTTGGTTCCCCAATTTGCTGACACCAGCCCCCCACAGCAGCACCCGTGCGAGATCCAGAGGGTGGCTCACACTGAAGCATCCCGGTGTGGGGACATCTCCCTGGGCCACCGTGTCCCCAGTGCAGGGCTGCAGCTCGGGCTGGCTGGGACAGTGTCCTGCTTGTCACGCTGTTTTGCAAACCAGGGGTTGGTGTGCTGCAGGAAGGCTCATCCCGACGTGCGGGGCCGGGTGTCCCAGTCGGACCGGAGCAGCAGGTCGGGATGCGCCAGGCAGCCTGACACTGCTCCACGCAGGCATCGCTGGGTTTTCTCTTAACGGCAAAGAGTAACCCCAAAACTGCCGTGGATTAAGCCACTAAACGCACATATTGTACACATGAGCAGAGGCAGCGCAGGATATTTTTCAGCAGCTTTATTTGCATGTGCGAGTACCTGCAAGGTGCAGAGGAGGAGCTGGGCACAGCCTTACCCGGGCGCCTGCTGAATCACGCGTGGGCAGGTGGGTGAGGACGAGACCGCGTCCCTCCGACCAATATCCCTGGGCCTGTCGCATCGCCCCGCCAGCATTAATTCCCCTCTTGCAAAGAGTGCAGAGATTATTAGGACTTGCCCTCGACTTTCACACCCAGCAAAATGCTGTCTCTGGAGAAATCATGCTATAGCATCGCTATAGGATCGCTATAGGAGAGGAGCGAGGGGCCAGTNTTGACCTTCACACCCAGCAAAATGCTGTCTCTGGAAGAAATCATGCTATAGGATCGCTATAGGAGAGGAGCGAGGGGCCAGTGGCCCAAGGAGCATCATTTTGGCCTCATGGCCATGCTGGGTACCCCAAGACATGTGGCTTCACCCCAGGCCGGGAGACCTGGTGCAG
Source organism: Pelecanoides urinatrix (assembly GCA_013400755.1). Taxonomy (NCBI): domain Eukaryota; kingdom Metazoa; phylum Chordata; class Aves; order Procellariiformes; family Procellariidae; genus Pelecanoides; species Pelecanoides urinatrix. The sequence goes on from VZTQ01014685.1 coordinate 417,193, forward strand.
TGAGGGGATCTTCTGCCGGTCACTTCTGTTCCCCTGTCCCTAAAATAGTTACCTTCTCCTTACATGGTGCTTGCAGACTTGTGGGTGAAGCCTGCAAAGGAGAAATAGCTTCATTTAAAGGCTAATTATCATTAATCTGTTGCCAAAGGAAGCTTAAAAGTGTGAGCCAATTACACGTGCTAATGTGCTTTGGGTAACGAGCAGCTGAAGGGTGTAATTAGAGCCCGTCTGTGGCGTGGACACCCGCTTATTGGATGGTATTTCTGGCCGAGGCCGGTCCCATCGGCCGCATCTGCTGGTGTCAGTACCGGCGCGTACGTGCGGCCAAAGCCAGGTCGGTGCGGCAGAGGAGAGGGCACGAGCCCCGCAAACGCTACCTAGAGAGATTCACCAAAGGGAGGAGAAAAAAAAAAATCCCAAAATTCCATTTTTTGTGGTAAAATGAGCAAGACTTTGCAGCTGTGGTAGGCGGGTTCATTACACAAGAGCAATACTCGCTCCTCCTGTTTCAGCATGGTAAAGAAGGGGGTTTGATGCCTCTGTAGGTCCCAGCAGCCCCAGGTCAGACAGACGGACAGTGCTTGGACCGATGCTCCTCTGCCAGGGAGACAGCCCTGGACCAGCCACCCTGATGCCCATCGTCAGGCGGTCGCGCTCGTGGCTCTGGGTGCTTTGGCCTGTCCTGGCGATGTGAGAGAGGCCCCTGGGAGGCAGAGGAAAGCGGGGGTGGCTGGGCTCTGACCACCAGCCGGCTTCGCTTCGGGCTGCGGATGGTGTCCACCAGGCTCCGTCTGTCTCCCACGGACCTTCCCTTCTCAAATCTGGGCTAATGAAGTCCTGGGCTCATCTCTCTTTATCACAGGGGTAAACTCTGGCTTCTTCTCGCCAGCCCAGACACACGCAGGAGCTGCTGCTAGAGGTGAAAATTGTCCTGCTAGAAGTCAAGGGAAGAGTTAAGCCCGGTCAGCGTGACTGTGATTTTCAGTGCAAGTTCCTCTTCCTGTTTCAGGAATTGGGAAAAAAATTGCACTGTTTGGTAAAACCCCGGCTGAGCATTGGCATCGGGGCTCAGCCCACGGGGTGGTGGGTGCACGGACCCGCTGAAGATGCGGGCGCCCCAGCCCCTGTCCCCATCACCCCGAGCCGGTTCCTAGCGCTGCCCTTTCCTTGGCCTCTCTTCCAGATGTCCTTCTACTTCTCGGACACGGCAGTGCTGCTCTTTGACTTCTGGAGCGTCCACACCCCCGCAGGTAGGCTGCCAGCCCTAGCCCAGTCCTGAGATACCCGTCTGTCCCTCCGTCCATCCGCCACCAGCTGCGCTTTCCACCCGGGGAAAAGGATGCCATGATGGGCTCCACACATCACTCACCCCAGAGCTCGGAGGGCACTGTCCATTTTTTGGCTGATCCTCTTCTCCCCTGACGAGCAGTGCCGTGCCCTGGTGACGCCCCGGGGGGGGGTTGACCCTCCCAAGCCGAGAGCAGCAGACAGGGAGGTGCTGGAAGCATCCCCCCTGCCCCGAGGCCTGCCAACCCCCCAGGTCACTCAGTGATGGCTCAGCTTCCCATTTGCATTTACACTCTTTCTTTTTTTTTTTTTTTTTTTTTTTTTTTAAATTATTGTCCCAGCATCATATTTTATCCCCCACATTTTTCTGGAGCTGATGCAAAGATGCTTATTTTTTTCAGAGCAACCCCCTCCAAAAATACTCCCTAGGAATTTGGAGAGGGGATTGGGCTAAATACGCCATTTCCCAACACTTCACAAACCTGCTGCCTGTCACTCCAGCCCAACCCTGATCCCAGGACGCTCCGTTCCCTCCACCTTATCCCATGGATATCCCCAAACGCACCGTGCCGGGACCCACCGCCCCCCGGCTCTCACCCCCACACCCCCTCTCCCGCCGGTGTGCGGTGATGGGCCGCGGCGGGGTGTTTCTCCTGCAGGGATGGTGCTGTCGGTGCTGGTGATCCTGCTGCTGTCGATGCTTTACGAAGCCGTCAAGATGGGCAAGGCCGTGCTGCTGCGGCGGGCGCTGCTGGCTCTGCCCCGCAGCCTCAGCCGGGAGTCGCTGGCGGAGCCGGAGGAGGGGGGCACCGGCCCTGCGCAGGGCAGGTACCGCAGGGACCCCTTTGCGCCCGGCCGGCGGGGCTCGGGGACGGGCGTATGGCCCCCCGGGCCAGCGCAGGAGGGGAGAAAGGCTGTAAAGAGGCAGCTGTGGAGTAACAGGCTCCCAGGAAAGGGGGACGTGTACAGGCTCAGGAGGTGGCCCTGGGGGTATCCCAGCCCCTCCAGGTACTTTGGGAGATGTCCAGGGTGTTTTTTGGTGTTTTAAATGCTCACATTCCCCCCACAGGAGCCACATGGGGTGCAGGAGGGTCCTCGTGGTTCGGGGATGGGCATAAGCAGCGGCTCAGGCACCCCAGTGAGGCTGGCCGGGGCGTTTTCTTCCCATTGGAGCCAAGCCCTGGGTTTTTCCTCTTCTATTTAATCCCAGACCATGCCTGAGGCTGCTCTTACTGCCAATCTCTTAATAATATCCTCCTCGTTCCTTTGGAGCGGGGTTTCCCCCTGCACTGCTGTTCGCAGCTCCCATCCCGCTCCCCGCTCCCCAAACCCATCTCCGGCCGCTCCGGGATGCTGACGGGGTTGCGGGGGGAGATGCCGGCTTTCCCAGCCCCTCGCTGATGGGGTTTTCCCATCTTCTTCCACAGGTGGTTTCGGTACCACGTCGGCCAGACGCTGTTCCACGTGGTGCAGGTGGTACTGGGCTACATGGTGATGCTGGCCGTCATGTCCTACAATGCCTGGATCTTCCTCGGGGCCATCGCGGGCTCCACACTGGGCTATTTTGTCGTGTACCCCCTGCTCGGTCGGGGCTAGGCACCCCCCTGGGATGGTGGGCGATGTGCTCCGCACCTCCTGCTACTTTGGAATAGCTGCTGTCACTTCTGCTGGGTCTGTCCTTGGCCCCGTGCTGTGCGGGGTGCAGCACCCCAGGGACTTGCTGCGGGGACCCTCGGTGCTGGCCCCACTCGGGTGGGGAGGCGCTGGGGAAGGGGAGCCCCATGGCCAGCGCTCTGCCACGCTGCCACCGTCCTTGGCTGGTGGCTGTCCCCTGGCTCTCAGGGACCTTTGGCTGGGTGATGATGGTGGGGGGGTGCTGGGCATTTCCTTCCCCCCCGGCAATTTTCAGGGGGGTTCATTCCTGGCTGGAACGGGAATGGTCCAGTGACCTGCTGGGGAAGGAGATGTGCTGGGGACAGGCACCCCTGCCCTTCTGCCCAGAGCTGCCCTGCACCAAGCCCCTCTTCACACAGTGCCTTCGGGGGATAACGGGGGTCCTGCTGCCCCCCTCAGCCCCCCCACCTCCCCTCCTGCGCAGTGCTTCAGGGATGGGGGTCGGAGCAGCCCCCGAGCCGTCGGGGAAGCTGCTGCTGCGGGTGCCNTGGAGCAGCCCCCGAGCCGTCGGTGTGGCCATGCCAAGGGGAAGCTGCTGCTGCGGGTGCCTCTTGCTGCTTCCTCGGGACACCCCTTTTAATAAAATCATCTCAGTCGCTCGGCTCCTTGGCTTGTGTTGCTCCTGGGTGGTCTCGGGATGTGACACCCCCCAGTCACAGCAGGAGTCGGGATCCCCAGTCCTACCCCTCGGGCACAGCCCCAGGGGGACGGTTCAGGAATAAGGACAGTCTCCTCTGGCTTTAAATAAAGCTTTTCCATTTTATTAATTATTATAAGCATATTTTTAAACATTTGTATAACTTTCTTAATAAAATATCCTGGAAGAGACAGGTTTTAAGTTCCCAAAGCAAGGCACTTTGGGGGGCCTCCCCGAGTGGGTTAGGCTGGGCACCCCCCTTCAGAGGCAGAAACAGCGGCACCTAAAATACAGGCGAGGGTCGGGGTGCTGGTCCCTGCTCCGTGCACGCACATGTGTCTCACGCTCACGAGTCCTGCAAACCCCCACCAGCTCAGGGGCTTTTCACATCTCTGCGTGGGGGCTGCGCCAGTCCTGTCCCCCTCCCCACGGCGGACAGGGCTGCTGGGGGGCCGGCAAACCGCGGCTAAGGCACCAGCTCTTTGCTCGACCATCACCGCAGGTGCCAAAACCTGCAAAGCCTGAGACTCGTCCGTGCATGGAGCTCCGGGGGCAAGAGCTGGGATCCCTCCGCTGCACGGCAAGCCTGAGCCTGGAGGCAGCCCAGTCCTGCCGGGCAAAGCTGGAGACGTTGTGTGAGTTCCACCTTCCCCTCTAAGTTTTTACTCTGAATTTAAATAGCTGCTAGAAGACCCCGGGTGAGGGTGGCTGAGGGGTAGGAACTGGGTGCCATAAACCTAACCTGGGTGCTGTTAGCCCAGCTTGGGTGCCACGAGCCCAGCTGGGGTGCCATGAGCCCAGCCTGGGTGCCGTGAGCCCAGCTTGGGTGCCGTGAGCCCAGCTTGGGTGCTATGAGCCCAGCCTGGGTGCTATGAGCCCAGCCTGGGTGCCATGAGCCCAGCTCTGCCCCAGCTCTCACCCCATCGGCAGCAGTTTGAGCCACCCAGTATTGCTGCATCCCCGTCATGCTCATGGCTGCTGTCGTGTTTTTCCATCATCCCCCGTGCCCCCTGCTCCCACCGGCACTCCCGGAGCCAGCTGGGTGGGATGGTGATGGGCAGGCTCCCAGAAACCCCCCCGGGGCTGGGGCAGGGGACGACCCCCAGGGCAGCCGGGAGCATCCTGCACACCCAGCCACAGCGGGGCTCGTGCCAGCACCCCCCCAGCAGCCCCAGGCACTTGTGCTGGGGGGGGGGCAGATAAAGCATCTCTTCAGTAGAAAAGAAGAAAATAAGGCAGAAGAAGGACAGAGCAGAGTGCAGGGGGTGCCCTGTGCCGGGCCAGGGACCTCCCCCAGTCCGACCCAGTAGGACCACTTGGCTGTGGCCAGTCCCGCACAGCAGCGGAGACCCCCCCACCCCAGTTAGGCAATAAGGTCTCGGTGTTCCCCATCCCCTCCCTCTCCCGCAGCGCCATTCTCCATCCCCGGCAGCGCAGCGGGTCCTATCCCCCTACCCCAACCCCCAGCGTCACCAGGGCCAGTCCATGGCGGGGCGGGGGCTCGGGGCTAGAACTCAGTCTGCACCCCCTCACCGCTCTCCGTCGTGCCCATGAGCTGTGAGGGGCTGCACTCGCTGCCCGGGGGGGCCACCTCCTCGCCCGTCTCCTTGTCACTGGGCTGGTGACAAGCCATCTCGGCAGACGGTGATGGGGTCTCGGCTCCAGGTGCGGGTGATGCTGGTGCGGCATGGGGGACCCTGGCCTCTGATGGGACATCAGCTTTGGGCACTGGTGATGCCGGTGCGGCTTGAGACATCCCAGCCCCTGATGGGACATCAGCTCTGGGCACTGGTGATGCCGGTGCGGCTTGAGACATCCCAGCCCCTGATGGGACATCAGCTCTGGGCACTGGTGATGCTGGTGCGGCTTGAGGCATCCCAGGCCCTGATGGGACATCAGCTCTGGGCACTGGTGATGCCGGTGCAGCTTGAGGCATCCCAGCCCCTGATGGGACATCAGCTCTGGGTTTGGGCGATGCCGGTGCAGTGTGTTGCACGCTGGCTCCTGATGGGACATCAGCTCCGGGTGCGGGTGATGCCGGTGTGGTGAGGGGCACCCCGGCCCCCGATGGGCCATCGGCTCTGGGTGCGGCGTGGGACATACCAGCCCCTGATGGGACATCAGCTCCGGGCATGGGTGATGCCGGCGTGGCGTGGTGCACGCCAGCCTTTGATGGGACCTCGGCTCTGGGTGCAGGTGATGCCGGTGCAGCGCAGTGCACCCCGTCCCCCGCGCTGGCTGGACCCTGAGGGGGTACATCACCTGGGACAGACCCCGCCGCCACTGTCACCTCCTTGGTGGCACCGCTCTCCCGTGTGGCATCGGTACCGTTCGTCAGCCTCTCCTCCGCCTCGTCCCCGAGGCTCGCCTCCACCAGCGCCTCCCGGATCTCCTCCACCCCATCCGGGGAGCTCGGCGGTGCCCCAGGGTCCGGCTCCCGCGGCTCCGGGGAGCCAGGCTGCAGCACCGCCCCGGTGCCCACCTCGTAGGGCAGGACCCCCTCATCATCCTGGATCACCGACACCACTTGCTTGGCCCTGCGGCGCTTGTCAGCGGCCGGCTCGGCCTCGGGCTGCCCGCTGTACTCCTCGCCCCAGTCGATGGGGATGCCCTCGCCCAGGAGGTGCAGGTTGGGATCGCTGTTGTGCATGACCATGCTGTCGCGGTACAGGTTGTGCTTCCGCTGCACGGCTGCCTCCTTCACAGCTGGGGACACCGAGAGAGATGTCAGATGGGCTGCGGGCACGGGGCAGCGCCCGCCGGGCTCAGGCATCTCTCCCAGTGTCTGCCTTGGGTGTAGGGTGCAGGGAGAGGTGTCTGGGGCTGGGCGGAGGGCTCAGCATTCCACCCACCGCTCAGCCCTGCCAGCAGCAAGGCCAGGTGGGAAAGCTGCTCCTGGTACAGCCCCCAGCACCCTGCTCGGGGTCACCCCATCCTCCTACAGCCCCCAGCACCCTGCATGGGGTCACCTCCTCCTCATACAGCCCCCAGCACCCTGCTCNACCCTGCATGGGGTCACCTCCTCCTCATACAGCCCCCAGCACCCTGCTCGGGGTCACCCCATCCTCCTACAGCCCCCAGCATCCTGCTCAAGGCCACCCCCTCCTCCTATGGTCCTCAGCACCCAGCATGGGCCCTCCAGGTGCTACTAAGCCCAGGCTTGGCTTACACTGATGCCACCCAGCACCCACCACCCACCCTAGGGTGCTGGAGCCCCCCTGGGGCTCAGAGCCGAGCAGGTCCAGGCTCCCCGGTGCCATGGGACCCTACCTTGCATGATGTCTTTCATCACCGATTGTAGCACGACCTCCTCGTAAGTGTTCTCCACCAGGATGAAGCTGGCAAAGTCCTCAAAGATCAGCTCCTGAAACTTGGCCAACTCCTGCCGTGGGAAGAGGTTGCTCAGCCCGGTGGGGACGGGAGGAAGGGTGGGTGGTCTTCCCTCCCAGCCCAAACTTTAGCCTCTTACCCCTTTGCAGGTGGGCGCCAGCTTTTTCAGCAGGAAGGGGATGGTGATCTGCAGCAGGGCCTCCCTGAAGAACTTCTTCCGCACGGTGCTGCTGTCGTAGTCGTATTTCTGCAGGGCGAGCGAGGACAGCCCCAGCTCAGCGAGGGCTGTGGGCTGGCAGCACCCCTGCCCGCAGGCACAAGCCCCTGAGGTTTGAACCCCCAACCCATTTGCAGGAGCGTGAGCAGGTTCCTCTGCCCCTCACATCCTTCTCTCCAGCCGGTTCCCGGGTGCCTGAGCCTTGGTAGGAGCCAGCTCCTCCATCGCTGTCTGCAGTAGGGTTTTTGGGCCAGTCTGAACCCCAGGTGGCTTTTACAGTGATGCTTGTGGTCAGAGAGGACCTGGCTCCTCCAGATGACTTCTCACTTGCCTGCCCCACGTCCCACCAAAATGCATGAAAATCTCAGTATAAAGAAGTATTTCTCCAGAAGACTTTTGTTAAAATTGGCAAGGTCACTCCTGGCCTCTTCTCCAGGCTGCTGCCCCTTGGAACAAGGCCACTGAAGGCCACCAAAAGCCCCCACCCATCACCCCTCACCTTGAGCACCCTCTCGAGGATGCGCTGGATGGACTTGCACAGGTCGTCCTTGCCGTGTAGCTTCCCCAGCTCCTGATGGAGCAGCGTCTCGAACGTGTACACCGCGTCGTCCATTTGCTGTGAGCGGAGGCAGACGGTCAGCACCCAAAGGGACCAACCACGGGGGTGGGCAGGGGGCTCTGCTGGGGCACTGCCACACCGAGATGAGCCAGGGTAAGGTCCCCGGCATCCCAGCGTGGCATCCACAGACTCCTGAGGACCAAGGGTGCTGGGGGAGGAGGGTGCCCGAGGTTGGTTTGCAACCCATCACCTTCTACACCCCGCTCCAGGTTGGGCTGGATCAGACCCCAGAATTGGGCTACTGGCCTTGCTGGTGCCAGTGGGCTCAGTGGCAAAGGGGCAGCTCTGCAGTGATGCCCAAGCCTGGGTGCTGAGTCCATGTTGGAAGGGTGCCCCACGCTGCTTCCCACCCGTGGGCTCCCTCCCTGCTTGGGCTCCAGACCACAGGGGATGGTCAGATCCATCACACTCCCTTAGCTGGGTGCCAAGGACATGAAGGTCCCCGAGACAGGACAGACATCCCGGCCAAGTCCCTGCCTGGGTTGGACCAGCCTGGCTTCCTCGCTCCCAGCCCTCTGCGCTCAGCCCGAGGGGGACACAGGAGGACCCCGGTCCCCGTCCCACCTGTCTCATGTGGATCTGGGCCCTCTGCTTGAAGACGGATGTGCTGGAGACATCGAATCGCTGCTGAAGGCCCTCCAGTTTCAGCTGGTCCATCTTCTCATAGCACGACTGCATCTTGACGGGGTGGAAGGCCAGGTGGGAAAGCTTCTCCATGTACTGGGGATAAAGCCAAGCTCAGCAGGGCAGGGCGGCCTCTCTGCACACTCGGGGCTGGGACATGCCACCCCACCCCAGGCACGGCAGCCTGCACCACCACAGGGGCTTCACCCCCATGTATTTTCTCAGCCCAGGGTGACCCAGTGCCATCTGCACCAGGGACAGAGGCAGGACTGGTCCTACCACCCCCAAGCCCGCTGGCCAGCAAGGAGCATCGCCAGGTCTCACCTCCACCAGCTTCTCCAGGCCACCCTCATTGACGATGTTCATGTTCATGTCCGTCACCTCCTTGAAGAACACCTCCCGCACCTCGGCAAAGCCCTGGCTTGTGGGGGTCATCAGGGCCTCCAGGATGGAGGAGATGTAGGGCTGGACATGATTACGGACGCAGACCTCCGCTTTGGGGAGGACGAACGCTGGGCAGAGAGCGAGGGTAAGCATGGTGAGGTTCCTCCTCTGCCCTTCCAGCTCTGCAAATCAGGCTGTAAACCCACCCTAGGGAGGGGGACCTGCCCCTCTCCCCAGACCCCTCAGGAGAAGTTTCCCAGACTTGCAGGACAACGCAAGGGGTTCTTCCAAGGGGCCCTTGGTCCTCTCCCACTGCCTTGATGGCACCACCCACCTTGTCCCCCACCTCCTGGGACAAGGCCAATGAGGACATGCACTCTGGCCACTGCGGCTGCTGGCGTGTCCCCAGGGCTCCCCAGGCCGTGTGGGCAGGAGCCACACTGCACCCCCGGAACAGCCACACCTTGGGGAAACAGTGGTGATGCCACACCAAGAGCTGGTGATGGACACAGCTACACGCATCCATGTCCACACGTCTCCCCGCAGGGCTGTACCTCGGATCTTGCTGGCCAAGTGCTCCTTCGAAGTGATGATCTGGTCCATGTCCGTGCGGATGGTGCTCTCCATCTGGGGCCGCTCCTGTTCGCACTTGGCCATCGCTGCATCGTACTGGGCCTTGGTCTGCTCATAGACCATCCTATAGACGGCATCTGAGATCTGGCAAGAGAGAGATGGGGTGGTCAGCTCCCCTCCACACCTCCTGCCGCCCCCGCTAACCATCATTTCCAGCACCAGATGCCTGCGGGACCTGCTAAGCCTTCACCCATGCCCTGACTGGACCCTCCTCGCAGTCTGGCAGTAGGTTTTCCACATCAGGGACCCCCACAGCTGGGTGAGATGAAGCCCCCACCATGCAGAAGCTGCTTCAAAGCGGTGCCGAAGTGGCACAGAGCTAAGTGCTGCCTCTGTCAGCCGATGTGTCCTAGGCAGGTCTGGGGATGCTGCAGGTCTGGGGATGCTGGTGGGCCAGGCAGGAGAACCCCTGATCCCATTTGAAACCTGTGCCCAGCCCTACTCAACCTGCCTGGGGTCTCAGGAGCCAACCCTGTGAGCGGGATGGAGCCACTCGCTGAGGCTTCACGCTCACTTTGCAGCCAAACGCCACGATTTTGGGGCCGGCAGGAGGCAGAGCCAGCCCCCCTCCCCACTCGGGCTTCCCAGCTTTGCAGCTAAGACCGCAGCTACTGAAAAAGCAGCGTTTTAGGCTGCTCCAGTGGCACATTACAAGCCTGGTGGTAATTATCTATCGGCTTTTAAGGTTTTAACAGAGAGTTTTGAAGAGCCCTCAGTCTTTCGCAAGAGTTTGGGCTGGATTTAGCCTGTGCTGCTCTAAAAATGGCTCGCTAAATATAGCCAGGACGGGCTTCACTCCAGGGCTGGGCTTCCTCCTGTTTGCTTCCCTCGCCCCAGGGACGAGGCAGCGCAGGCAGGGATGGGCAGGGCTGCTCGCAGGGGCACGACAAGGAGCTTTAAAAAGCTGGAGAATAAGGACGGCTTCTTTGGCGGGGGCCGGGAGAGGGGGTGAGGCGGGGGGGGGCAGTTCTGGCTCTGAGGGGCAGGAAAGCCAGTGGGCACCGAGCCCGGCGGGGAAGGGAGGCAGCAGCGCGGCCCCCCCAAAGCAGAGGCAGGGCAGGCAAGGGGAGGGCAGGCGATGATGACCCCCCCCTTCCCCAGCAGCCCCAGCCCCAAACCTGGATCCAGGTCCGCTGGCGCTCCTGAGCCTTGCCCTTCAGCCGGGGGCCGATGGTGGTCCTCAGCTCGGGGAGCAGCTCCTCCATCACCAAGTTGCTCAGGACCTGCGAAGGCAGGAGGTTTTGGGGACGCTGCTCAGCCCGCACCCCCCCACACCCCAGCCTTGTGAGGGGGCACAGGTCCTCACCTGGGTTTCGTTGCCGCACAGCATGTCCCAGGTGCCGTACTGCTCCTTCGACTGGCGGTACATGCGGACGGCATCCGTGAAGGCTGGAGCCTCCACTTTGGAGTCCTCGGAGATCCCTGGGGAAGGGATGGGGTGGGGGGAACGAGTGAGCAGCCCAGCACGGGGAGCAAGGGGCAGCCCAGCTGCTTGCAGCACCCCAGCCCATCACTGGGAGGGGGTCCCTCGCATCCCCCACACCCTCAGACCCACGCAAGGAGCCCAGGGTTGCCACGGGACTAGGGAATCCCATCCCAAGCCCCTGTCTCTAACTGGGCGAGGGGCAGCAGTCTCCCAGACACACCAGTGGCTGGGGGGGCTCCCACTCTGTCCACAGACTGATCCCCTCCAGAGCTGGAGCAAGGGCAGGGAGGCACCCCGGAGCAGGGGCTTGGCAGGACGGGGGGGGGCTCGGTGACCCCTGATGGTGCATGGGGACCCCGGGGCTCAGTGACCCCAATGGCACAGCAGGAGCAGGGGGGCAACAAGCCCCAATGGTCCATGGGGGCTTGGGGGCTCGGTGAGCCCCAACGACAATGCAGGAGCAGGGGCTCAGCAGGATGGGGGGGCTCAGCAAGCCCTGATGGTGCCTGGGGACCTGCGGGCTTGGCAAGCCCTGATGGAAGGCCTGATGGCACAGGATGGGGGGCTCAGTGAACCCCAATGGTGCATGGGGCCCCAGGTGCTCAGCAAGCCCTGAAGGCACGTCAGGAGCAGGGGTGCAGCAGGATGGGGGGCTCAGCAAGCCCCCCATGGTGCATGGGGACCCAGGGGCTCGGTGAACCCCAAAGGCACAGCAGAAACAGGGCCTCACCAGTATGGGGGGGCTCAGTGGCTCCTGATGCTGCATGGGGCCCAGTGAGCCCACCAGCACCACAGGTCAGGGCAGTGGCGGGGGGGGGCTGGAGAAAGGGGGAGCCCTGCAGGGAGTGGCACAGCTCGGGAGGAAGAGGAAGGCGACTGAGAGGTGTCAGGGCTGAGTCAGGGCTCCATCCCGGATCCAGCCCTGTGGGAGGCACGGTGGGCTCCGGCCGGTTCAGCTGCCCCCCGAGATGTCACTGCAGCACGGCTCGCGGGGCCACCGGCACGAGGGGGGCTCGGACATCACCCCCAGCCTCCTGCAGCACCCATCAGGAGGAAGGGCAGGGTGCTGGGAGCCCACAGCCACGTGCCAGGAGGAGGAGGAGGAGATGGGGACAGCAGACAGGCAGGACAGCCTGGGAGCCTGCTGGCATGTCCCTGCCTCGTCCCACACATGTCCCTGCCTTGTCCCAGCCTCTCCAGGGTCTGGCTGCGGACGCGCCTGCCAGCCAGAAAGAAACACTCCTGGGAGTGAACCCCCCTGGCACCCCAACTCCCCTCCCCACGCCTGGACCTCTGGCAGGAGGGAGGTGGGATGGGACCGAGCCCAGGGTGGCTGGTGGTGGCTGTGCCCCGTGGCAAAGGGCTCCCTGGCAGAGCCACCCTGCTCCCAGAGAGCATCCCCGCAGCGATGCCAGCGGAGGGTCACGGCACGTCCCTGGACCACCCAGCAAGCCGGCGTCCTGGGGAGATGCAGCCAGGGATGGCTTCTCCCTTCCCAGCAGGGACAGCCCGGGGTAGCGAGCGGATCTTTTCCAACGCACGCAGATTTTTTCTAAGATGATTACATGTAACTCCAAGCCTAAGCAGCTTCTCCTAAGGGGCAGCTTAGTATACAGGGGAAAAAAACGCTGAGAAAGTGAAGTCTGACCCTTTCTCAGCGCTCGGTGGGAGCGGGAGCCAGAGCAGGGCTGAGCTTGCAGTGCTTCTCCATCCGCGGCTCCTCGCAGCTCAGCATCACCTCCCGGGTGGGACAGCCCGGCACAGGCTCCAGTCCCCTGCCAGAGCTGCTACAGCCAAACCTCATCCTCCAAATCATGCAGAGAGCGGGGCAGGATTTGCCTGCCGTCAGGATCTGTCCCACCAGGGTCACTCGTCCCTGGCTGAGACCGGGCGGGACAGTGGGCTCTGGCTGCGGGGACCCATCCCCAGCCCTGCGCCCTTGCCCAGGGACAAGCAGACAGGGCTAGTTGCAAGAAGTCACCATGCCACTTCACAGGGCAAATTTAATGAGCTTCCTTCATTAATATGCAGCTAATTAAGCACTGAGCTGAGCTCGCCTTGCCAGGGATGGGAAGCAACCACCCAAGCCTGGTCCCTATCCTGGAAAGGCTCCCAGGGTGATAGTGCACTGCGGCACGGGGGTCCCCGACACCCAAGAGCGATGCTACACCTCGGCTTTTTCAAAGTCCACCCTGCTCACAGCACAGGATAATCTCCTCTTGCCGGAGCAACGGTGCTGAAGAAGAAATGTGAGTTTGAAGATGCTTTTTGCCCAAAACACAGCCAAACAGGGCAGCCTGCCCACAACCAGGGGCAAAAGCCAGTGGGGTGGGTGCTGCTCCAGCCCCTCGTGTCACCATGCAGGGTGACACCTCGGAGCAGCCAAGGGCACCCAGGCTCCAGGGAAACCAGGCTGGACACCTCCTGCCTGAGGAACGATGGTGCACGTCCCTGGTCCTTACAGAAGAGCTGGTGTTACAAAAATTTGGTCTTAAAAAGGGAGGGGAAAATTCCCACACTAATCACAACCGGAGGCAGAAACAGAGCCTCTAATTTAGGGGGGGGAAAAAAAAAAATTGCTCAACAACAACAAAAGAGCTTTCAGGGGATTTGAAGCTGTATCTCGGGCCTCACAGGAGCAGCGAGGGGCAGAAATGGAGCTCGGGAGGGAAGAACCATCTCCCAGAGAAACCCAGGCTGCAGAACTGAAGAAACCCACCCATGCTGAGCCTTCCCTCGGCCACCCCCCACCCCCGTCCGTTCTTTTTTCATCGCTTGCTGAGGAGAAGGAGAGGGAGGAGAGGATTTAATGGCACAACCCTGGCTGGCGGCGGGGATGGCGAGGGGCTCACAGCTCTCCTCTCTCCCGTGGCAGCGCCCAGCAGCCGGGGTGGGGTGGAAATTAAAGATAAATAAATGAATAAATTGGTTCTTTGTTAGTACAAGAGGTTGATTCCTCTTTTATTAGGAGCTGGTTTTGCTCGCAGTGCCCTGGCTTTGTGGGTCCAGCCAGCAAGCACAGGGGGTCCCGGGGTGCTGGACTGCAGGCAGCAATGATGCTCCAGCAGCATCCCGGGGGGGTGAGTGGCTGGGGGGGGTCACTGCACCCAGCCCCCCACAAAGGAGCCCAGGCTGGGCTGCGGGGACATGCTCATCCCGACGAGCTCGGATGGCCCCAGTTCACGGATGTGTTTTGCAGCGAGATGCACCAAAATGAAGGGAAAGAGCAAAATTTTCAGACTTAATCTAACATGGGAGGATGGAAACCCCCACTGAAACCCAGGCTCCGGATCCAACCCCATTACTCTGCTCCCTAAACAGCAGCTCTGGCAAAAAGGGGGCTACACGCAGCTCCCAGGAGTGGCAGAAGCACTAAAAAAATAGGCAGCATCTCTCTTTGCCCACTAAAAGACCCGATTTTGAGCAGGTTTCAGCACTGGCACCTCCTTCCCCAGGAAACTTCTCACCATCCAAGGCACTGCCGAGACCTGGGTCTCAGCCCAGGAGCACACAGGCCGCGGCCAAGCAGGAAAATCGTGTTTTCCTGCCAGAGTATCGCTGACGTGGGAGGCAGGTCCTGCCCCTCGCAGCCCCGCACCCCCTCTGCCCGCAGCCCCGGCTGCCCTCGCTCGCCAGAGCCCGGGAGATGCCAGCAGGGCTGGGAGCAGGATGGTGGGGCTGAGAATTTTGAGGACTTTAATTACCAAATATTTTCTGCCTTGGGGTGGAAAATAGGCGTCTATTGAGCCAGGCTCCGTGCTGGCTCCTGCAAATGCTGCCTGCCCTGGTGCAGCCATCCCGTTCCTTATGCGTGGTGGGTTACTTCTCCCAAGTAACCAGCGATAGGCCGAGAGGAAACGGCCTCAAGTTGCGCCAAGGGAGGTTTAGGCTGGATGTTAGGAAAAAATTCTTTACTGAAAGAGTGGTCAGGCCTTGGCACAGGCTGCCCAGGGAAGTGCTGGAGTCCCCATCCCTGGAGGTATTTAAAAGACGTATAGATGAGGTGCTTAGGGACATGGTTTAGTGGGCATGGGGGGGTTGGGTTGATGGTTGGACTCGATGACCTTAGAGGTCTTTTCCAACCTTAATGATTCTATGATTCTATGAAGCCAGGCACAGGGATGCACCGGGCAGCCGGATCCCTCCCGCTCCCCACCTTTGCTTGGGGAGAGGGTGAGATGCTCAATGACGCTCAACAACTCCCAGCCAATTCCTCCTCTTGACCCTCAAATCATCCCCTTCAGCCCAAAACCCAACCCAACCACCGCAGCATCCCCAACACTTTCTCCGGAGCAGGAGGACGATGCTCTCCCCAGCCCGGAGCCCCCGTGTCCGTCTGTCCCCCAGCATCACTCACCGTTGTTGCAGTGCCGCACGCAGTCCTGGAAAACCGCCCGCCACTTCTCCTGCTCCTTGCCCGTCATCACGCAGAAGTAATAGTGCCGGGAATAGGGGTGCCAGAGGATGAGGGGGAAATCCGTGGGGCACTTCAGGATGGGGGAGTGCCCCGATTTGGGCGTCACACCTGCAGGGGGGAAGGATGCTTTGAGAAGGGGATGGGGCAGGACAGGGATGGGGATGCTGCAGGGTCAGGGGTGTCCATCTCCCCCAGCAATTGGGGCTAGGGGTGCAGCAGGGGCACACAAAACCCCTCGGCCCCTTCCCAGTGCTTTTGCTGTGAGTTCTACCAAAAACATGGGGCAAAAAAAGTGCAAAGAGCCTTGTTCTTCCAAAAAGGAAATCAGAAGTGAAAATTGGAAAAAAAGAAAAAAAAAAAATCATTATTGCCAGCCTGAAACCCTCCCCAGAGCTGCCGGCCTGACTCTGCTGCCGTTGCGCCCATGCCCTGAACCGGCAAAGGGCTCGCTGCCCTACGCGAGCTGTTTCAGCAGCTCCTTGGGGGCTGTCCTGGCCTTTAGGGACCCAGGGCAGGAGGGCGGTGAGTGGGGTGGTGGCTGATCCTCCTGGGAGTCTGGATGGAGGAGCAGGAGCTGCTGCCTTCGCCCAGCGCTCCCTGGGAAAGGGAGGCAGGAGCCGCTCGGGGCAGCTCTCATGGAGCTGCAGACACATTTTCCTTCCTTCCTTCCCCGGCGGCTGCGGCAGGACCCGAGCAGCAGACACCTCACATCGCACCCTACACCCCACGGGGGGAACGGGGCTGTTCTCCTTCCCTACAGCCCTGCACCCCAAAACCACCCTTTTTCCAAAGGTCCTGAGGGATGCCCACACCCCAAAACAACCCCTTCCAAAAGGTCCTGAGGGATGCTACACCCCAAAACCACCCCTTCTAGAAGGTCCCCAGGGATGCTACACCCCAAAATCACCCCTTCCCAAAGGTCCCCAAGGGATGCTCAGCAGCGGGGGACCCCAAGCATCCCTCCTTGCCCTGCAGCCACCAGGACCACTCACCAGGCAGGCTGCTGTTCACCAGCTCCAGGTACTGGTCCACGGAGGTGAGGATCTTGTAGCCAGCGCTGTTGACCAGTACGCGGGGTGGCAGGTCCCGCTCATAGGCCTGAGCAGAAAAAGATGGTCACGGATGATGGAGAACACGGCCACGCCACCGCAGCGATGGGGTGTCCCCCTCTGAAGCTGTGCCCACCAGAGATGGGCGAAAGGGTGATGCCCCTCACCAGTTTGTTCTCATAGAGGATCAAGCCATAGTTGTGTGGGACCACGCAGAAGCGGTTCCTCCATTTCTTGTTCTCCTCGATGTACTGGAAGAGGTTGCCCGAGTAGATGACGTGGTCCTCCAGCGGGACCTGCGTAGAGGAGACACTGGCAGCTGGGTACCTCTCCATCCCATGGCCACAGCCTGGCTCGGGGAGCTCAGTAAGGTCCATTCGTGGTGGTTTGGGTAGGGTTTTCTGCACAAGGGCTATGCTGAGGGTCTCCAATTTCTCCGCTGGATTATCTCCTATAGCATTGCAAATTTTGGTGCCTGAAGGGGTGCATCTGGGTGACAACCTGGGAGTTTCCACATGCACAGCCCTAGAAAACCTCAGAGGCGCTGTGCATGATGCGACAGTCACACGTGGTGGTGTTCACCATGGTGGTGGTCACACCTCTGTCCCTGGCATCTCCTTCCTGGGAGATACACCAAGCTCAGCTGAGCGACCTGAGCTCTCTTGGCCGAGCAGCAGGTTGGAGCAGAGCCCTCCAGCAGCTCTTCCCAACCCCAGCTACTGCGATTCCCCTGGCTTGGGGCAGGTGGGAGCATATGTGGTACCGCTCGGTAGTGGTCATCAACCAGAAGGTCCTGCCAGGGTGTGGGTCAGAGACGAGCTGCAGATGGCAGGAACCAAGCCCTGCCCTAGCATGGTCTCCAGATGGGACATGGAAGAGGAAAAGCAAGAAGGCACCTTGTAGAGCCCAGCACCAGACGACGTTTAAATGTTCTGGACTTCATGGAGAACCAGCAACAGGAACAGGCTGAGGACATCCCGTGCCCCCGACTCCCCCCCAGGCTGAGGAGCCCCTCACCGGCTCTCCAGCGCCTTTTGGCCCATATGCCGGCAGCGTTTACACCATCCCAAACACAGGCTGGCTAAGTCAGCCAAAAATTTGTCCCAAGAATTTTTATGATCCCAGGAACATAAACAAGAGCCGAGAGCTCTCGTGAGGGCGGGAGCGTGCGGCGGCAGCCTCTTCTGCTGTGGCCACCCACCATCCACCATGGTGGCCGTCAGGAGGGACCAGCCAGGGCTTGGGTCCCACCATGCACCCAGCACCAGGACCTTTCCCTCTCCTCTCTGCTCTGTCCATCTCCTGGTTCACAGGCACCCCATTGCTTTCCCCAAGCCCCCCACCACTCCCCAAACCCACACCCCCTTGGGTGGTAGGGAGGTCTGAGAGCAGCTTGGCTCAGCAAACAGGCTGACAGCACCTCACTGCTCCCTCCTGCTTTCCAAAGCCCTTGGAAGGGCGAGAAGAAAGCACAAAGCAAGCCCTGCAGGGCTGGGGGACAGCGGGAGCAAGGAGAGCCTGAACCCCAAGGCCACCAGGGGATGGGGACAGAAAGGTGGTGCCGACTCTGGGAGTCCCCATCAGCATCTCACCGGGATGGCTCATCCAAGGAGAATCAGCCCATATAAACCAGCTTCAAAACCATTGCCCAAGGCAAACAAAGCCGAACAGACCAGCTGCTAATGAAATAAAACCCAGACCGAGCCCTGATGTGGGTCCAGGGGACCCTCGGATGGGGAACAGCTGCTCACCAGCAGCCCAGGAGCCCCCAGCGCCACGGTGCAGCCGTCCCCTCCTCGCACACCCTCCTCACCCCAGGGGAGGCTCCAAGGCAGCACCACCCAACCCCAAATATTTGGGACAGGCAGGTATGTGCCAAATTGCTAGGCTGGGCAGGGAGGGGTCCGGGCAGCGCACGGGCGGAGGGTCCCACGCTGCCTGCATCCCTGCCGCGGGGACGGGGAGCGATGGGGGGCGAGACCTGGGTCTGGCTACGTCAGCCCTGGGGCTCGGCCGGGAGAGGCAGGAGGGGGTGTTACGAGAAGGGGGAATGCTCGGGGACTGGTTTTCAGGGGCACGTGAGGATGGCAGACCAAGGCCATGATGTGCGCTGTCCCCATCGTGGGCTGGGGACGTCTGGGCTGCTGGAGAGACCAAAGGCAGAAACATTTCTTGTTCTCATCGCTGCTGCTTCTTGCTGGTGTTTCAGGTGACTGAGCCACAATTCAGACCCCAGCCCAGCTGTCCCCCTCTGCCCAGGAAGGCCTCCAGCCGCCGGTATCGCTGTGGGAGCTGCCTCTGAGCACTGTATCCCCACAGAGATGACAAAAGATAAGGTAAAAAAATAATAATAAAAAAAAAAACCAAACGCCATATTCCAACTGGACCTGCCCGAGGACAGGGAAGGTGCTATCCTGCCTCTTCTTGACATCCACAACTTTTTTGGGGTATATTTGGGGAGTGCAAAGCCCAGCTGGAGGAGATGCTCTCCCCAGCTCCTCGCAGAGCCACCCCACGGACACGCAGGTCCCCGCAGTGCCTGGAGCCCTGGTACCCCCCGGCTGGCGGCTCTGCCTGCGCCCGGGCAGAGGACGGGCAGCAGACGGGACATCGCGCAAGAGGAACGTGCTATTTATATGCTGCTGTTTTAAAAGACTTGCACGGCGTCCCTGACCTCCTCGCCGTTCCTCAGACATTCCTGAGCTGCTTGCTGGAGCTTTTTAATGAAGCAACCAACTCTGGGAGGGAGGTACCCCCCCGGGGAGGGCTGATGGCATCTGCCAAATTGCGAGGAACCCAAGGGACGCCTTGCCGAGGACGTCGGGTGCCCAGGAATCTCCACACCTTTATTTTGCTCAACACACCCAGCACCCAGGCAGCTTTTGGAGGAGATGGGACACTACCAGGTGCCTGGGCAAGGTGTCACCTTCATGGGTGGGCCAGAAGGACACAGCCACTGTGAACACCCAGGGCTCGAGTCTGATCTCATGGATGCAATCTCTAGATTTCTTAAAAAAACACCCCTTTAAGCCCCAAACAAGGGCAGAAGCCCATCCCCATGTGCAATCACATCTCCTCCTGCTTTCAGGGAGCACCCACAGGACAGCAGCTCCACCGATCTGGCCAGGGAGGAACCCCAAACCCCGTCTGCCGGCAAGAAGCCCCGGCTGACGTGCATCTGCCTTTGGAGGTGGGACGGGAAGGCAGGATCCGTCCCCAGGTGCCAGAGCCGCTAACAACAAGGAGGGGGGGATCCTTGGAGACCTTTTGCCAGGCAGGAGACGGGGGCTGCTGGAGATCAGGTTCAGAGCCACCTCCTCTTCCCCCGCGGGGTCAGGGACGTCTGCCAGGGGCTTCAGTGGGCACAAAGGGGGTCCCGGTCCTGCCAGCCCTGGCATCAAGCACAGACATGCACGGGGGCACAGGGGATGCCAGCCTTGCCCCCGCTTGCTGGGTGTGCTCGTTCCATGGGTTGGGAAAGAAAACCATCCCAGGGAGCCCCACGTGCTGCACGGATGGTGCACGACGCCACGGGGATGGGCTGGAGCAGTAGCACAGGGGCTACATTCCACCCCGGCAGGGTGGAATGGGGAGAGGGGACCTGCCTGGGCCTTGGGAAGGACATCGGTCCATGCTCGCTGGGCACGGGGATGGAGCTCCCCACTGGCTCTAGGCTCCTTGCGTGGAGCCGGGCTCTTACCTTGCGGTGGAGCAGCTGGGCCTGCGGCCCTCCGTTGCCTTCGATCTCATAGCGGACGCTGTTGAAGAGCGCTACGCCGTACTGCTCCTTGTAGCACCGGCAAAACTCCCCCAGCACCTTCCCCGTCTTCTCTGCAACGGAAAAGCAGAGCCGCGTTAGGCAGGGGCTGGATTCGGGGGTCTCCTTACTGTAGACCCCCCCCGGCACCCCACTCGGACACCTTCCCCCCACCCTCCCCACCCACCCACCACCTCCCATCGCCCTCCTGCCTGCTGGAGCAGGCTTTGGTGTGGGGGCCACGGCCGAGCCCACTGCCCTCTGCCCTCCCCGTCCAGCCCAGAGACTAATTTGGGGTCAGGATGATCTGTTTTTTTGGCCTTTCACGTTAATGCCATGGATTCCTCTCCCCAGCAGGAAATTCCTGACATTAAGCTGATTCCGGCGATGCTGACGGCTTCCTGTGCCTTGTGCATCTCCCCGGCCCCGCTTCGATCACCTCGGCCAGCTGAGATTGGGGGGCAACACCCCATTCCCCAGCCCCAAGCATCACTCGCACCCACCCAACCCCGCTGTGCCCCCATAAGGGCCATCCTATGGCCTCTGCAGCCGGCGATGCTCGGGGCCATGCACACAGCAGGGAGATTCGAAGGGGAAAGGACAGCCTGGCCCCCACCACGCTCCCCATGTCGCCCCCCCATGCGAGGCAGGGAACCCCACCAGGACCCCCACCTCCAGACTGGGGTGAGCCCGAGGTGCTGGGAGAGCTTGAGCTGCCAGGTGCCCCCCGGCACCCACACTGGAAGGGATCCCCTCCATCCCACAGACGGCAGCACCCTTCCCCGGCAGCCCCTCGATGCATGGTGTGTGTGGGGGACATTGCAAACCCACCCCCCAGCAGCAGGGACGGTGCTTTCCCAGCCCCAGGGTGGCAGCCACGGGAACCCCTTGCTCCCCCTGGGGCATCAGCCACAGCAGGGGAGCGGGGCTGTCCCCCCAACATTTGCTAGCACCCCTGCCCCATGTGCACCCTGACCCATGCAGTAAACCCTGCCCCACACAGCACCTTGACCCGCGCAGCACCCTGACCTGCGCAGCACCCTGACCCACGCAGCACCCTCCCCACGTACACCCTGCCCCATGTGCACCCTGCCCCACGCCGCACCCTGCCCCACCCAGCACCCCGCCCCACGCAGCACCCTGCCCTCTCCCCTCCCCACCGCAGCTCCAGACCCCACATGGGGCTCCTACACGAAAAACCCCAACAAAAGCATCACAGGTCCGGGGAAACAACTTCCCCAGAGTTGCCTTTGGCACACGGGGCCTCTACTTCGAATTTCACTCTCAACTTTGCCCCAGAGCCTGTGAAAAGGAAAGAATTTGAGTCGCCTCCAACTATTTCTGACGGCTCAGCCTCTGCCAGAGCGCTGGCGATGGGCGCGGGGAGGCACGATGCTGGCTACGCATCCCCAGTGCAGAAGCCAGCACGATGCTGGGGGCACGAACCCAGACAAAACAGACCCTCGCGCCAGCCCTGGCACAGCTCGGCAGCAGCCAAAAACTCCAGCAGCAGCCACCTCGGAGCCGCGCTCGCAGCCAAGCCGGCACGAAGGAGCAGCTTGCTCCAGGGTGCTGCAAATCCCTGTGGGATGAGCAGCTCCAGAGGAAAATGCTGCCCGAGGACGGTGGCTGGGGGCAGATAAACTCATCCCTGAGGAGATGCTGGCAGTGCCATCACCGTGACGGGAGCAAACACGGCAGGCCAGCATCTTGCCATGCCGGGGCTGAAAATCCCTTTAAATTTAAGCAATCCTTTACACAGCAAAGAACGAAGACGCCTGCTCATCCCAGCAGAGAAATTCCTCACCCCCGATTTTGGCATTTTCTCCTGGAAAAGAAAGAGCTCGCAGTCATGCCGCGCTTGCGTCCACGCCGCACCTCTGTTGCAACTCCCGTCTACAAAACTGTATGATTTTGGCCGGGGCTCTGGGCAGCGATGCTGACAGCTGGGATTTAAAAGGACATTTTGAGGTTTCATTTCCTTTCAGTTCATGGGAAAAAAAGAGCCCCCGGTCCCCGGGCAGGCGAGACAGCTTAGTCACTCATTCTTCCCTGATTAATGATGGGGCCAATTAGGAGGTTTTAAGTAAGTGGAAGAGCAAAAGTCGATTACTTGCAGACATTGAAACAAAAGATTTGCAGTCAAATACCCAAGGTGACTAAATCTCCCCCAGCTCAGCAAGCCCCCCCGGGGTGCAGAGGGATGCTGGGGGGCCACTGGTGCCCCTGCCTGCCCCGCCAGCCACCCCAGGGAAGCGAGAGGGGCAGGAACCCGCAAGGGGTTGGGAGGAGGTGGCCAGCGGCGTGGTGAGGAGGTGACACAAAGTGACACGGGATTTGGCAAGATGTGGACTGCTAGCAGTGGTACAGCCGGGCTTTGCTTGAGAGCAGAGGATGGGAAGCCCACGCTGATGATGCCAGTGGGTACCCTGACCCCCACCATGCCCATAGCACCCTGCGTGGGGCTCACGTGTCCCACAGAGGAACCCGCTCAGCCAGCCACCTTCACCAGGCTGAACAAAACCTCCCGGCAGTGCTGGGGGCTTTGGAGAGCATCCCCCTCCGGCTGCACGACCAAGGCCACCCACGAGCGGCCATCCCTCTACAAGCCGCTTCGGCTGCATGTCCAGCCAAGAGCTGGAAGGGTTTGGGGACGGGTGGCAGTCCAGGGACCCGTGTCCCCTGCCTCCTCCCGGCCCCTTGCCCAAGCTCCCCCCAGGCCATGGCAGGGCCAGGGAGGGATGGGGCTCGGCTGGCTCCCCCCCAGCCACCGCCCCGTCCTGGGTGCAGGCTCAGACACCCATGGCAAAGCGCTCCGGATGCACACGCAGGGACCTCCCAGGGTGTCCCCAGCCGCTTCCAGAGGTGCTTTCCCAAGCCTGGTGTTTGCTCTGGGATCACCGAGCTCCCGGCACCGACACCCTCCCGCTGCTCCGGGTGCCACCACCCCGCTCCCCGTCACACCGAGCCGTGCAGAGGCACCGATCCCCGGGCAGCCAGCGTTGCCGGGCCAGCGCAGGCTCCGGCACATCTCTCTGGTTCCTGGCAAGGCAGGGCACGGGGAAGCCACCAGCTTTGTGGTCGCAGAGGCGTGCCAACGGCACCCACCCACGCCTGGCTCAGCAGGAGCCCCAGCACCTCTCATCACAGACTTCATCTGTTCCTCGGCCTCCCCTCCTTCCCTCCCCAGCCGTCCCCATGACTAAGCCACACGTGGCGGCTGCAGGAGGAGATAAAGGGGCTCTGCAGCAGCCGGCTTTGCACGAGGAGGGCAGAGAAAGGGCTCTGGGCATCCCAGCTGCCAGGCAAAGCCCCAAGGCCAGGCTGGATGTGGGGCTGGGTGAGCTGCAGGGAGCAAGGAGTAGGGTCCGGCTATGCCACATCAGCTCCGCACCCCCAGCCCCGCTCCAGCCCTCCCTGCTAGGTCCCCAGGGACCCACACACCCTCCCCATCACCCACCCAGCCAGCACCGCCACCGCGGGCACAGCAGGGCAAGCAGCTCCCGCAGGGACACCCTGGCAGGGGGACAAAACAGGCAGCACAGGTTTGCCCTTGTCCCGGGTGACGCCCGAGGACTGCGGAGCCTGAGGCTCGTCTGGGTGAAACCGGCCGGGAGAGGCGGCTCCCGCTCCTGCCCACCCCCCCGACCGGTCGTGCCACCGCAGCCGTCACCAAGCCCAAAGCAGCGCCAGCACAACGGCACGGGCCGGGCGGGATGGCAACAGCCACGGAACAGCCGGTGCCACCGGCGGTGCGGGTTGTACCCCCAAAAGGCATGTGCAGCCCTCACGTATTGAGAGGTCACGGCCCGGCCAGGGCAGCCCTGGTCCACTTTTAGTCCCTGTGAACCAGGGCAGGAGGAGGATCGCACCCTCAGAAGGACTCCAAAAGCCGTGGCAAGCTGCCCAAGCTGGTCCAGCAGCCTGGACTGGCTGCGTCCTGCCCTTGGAAGCATCTCCAGCACCAGCACCACACATGCACAGACCAAAGCAGAAGCCAGCTCTTATCCTGACCTCCCGTATGACCAGGGCCAGCCCCAGCTCCAGCACCTCTTAGAGCAAACCAAGGCAAAAAACCAAGCCGTTCAGTTCCAGGTCTAGCCGAGAGACCTTATCGCCCGGAGAACAGCACGGACACCTTGCCCATATCCTTCCCTCCAGCTGCCTGTATTTGCTGCCTGCAGTTCCTTTCACCACAGCGGGGCTCAGAAACACCATCCCGGCAGCCCCTGGCTTGCAGAGAGCCCTGCCAGCACGAGTGCGTGGCCAGAGCTCGTTTTCCTCATTACCCTCAAAATCATGTGAAAATGAGAGTGATGCTTTAAATAGCCCAGGCCGTGGCCGGCAGAGTCAGCAGATCTGGCAGCGGGGAGGTCAGATCCTGCACAGGTTTTGCTGCAAAGTTTGCTTGGCCCCCACCCAACAGCGGTGCCCTTCTTGCTCGCCGTCCTCTCGACACATTCATGACCTATGGAGGTATCTGCAGGATCAGGGCTGCCACAGCATCTCAGCACACCCCAGGTGGGACAGAGCCTGGCAGGGACAGGGACATGGCTCAGCCCAGGTGGCTCCCTGGGGCTGGGGACCAGCTTGGCCTCCCCCAGAACTGGGCTGAGCTGCACGGCACCGCGCTGGCTCCGTCGGGGATGCTCGGCAAAGCTGCTCTTCAGAGAGCATCCCTCCGTACCCCTTCAAAGATACCCGATAAGCTGAGGTTGGGGATGTCCTTTCCCCTTTCCAGACTTGCCAGGATCTTGGGTGGGCAGAGGGTGCACTGCTCCTCTGCACCCGAAACTGCCTTCACCCCTCCGCGCCCAGCAGAAGCCAGGCCAAGGTCCTGCCTTTGAGGACGCAGAACTGCCTCCTGCTCCCCGGCTACCCCCGGGCTGGCCTGGCTGGCCCCTGGGGCACGGCCACCACGCTTGTGGCCACCACGCTCATGGCCCCCCAAGGGACAGGGAGTGGGTGCCGGGGGTGGCATCGCTGCAAGCATGCATTGCCAGGGGGGAGCACCCCGACTGCACCCCGGGGGACAGGGCTCTCCCAAGCGCACCCCACGGGGCGGCGCGGGGACAGCGGGCACTGGGTGCTCTGCAGCTGAGCTGCTCATGCCCGAAGCAGCACATGTATCCACGCACGCCCATGCACACACCCATGCACAAACATGCACAAACATGCACACACACACATGCACAAATATACATGCGCACACGCGCACACACACACGCACCCCCAGGGAGGCTGGAGGCCAGAGGCTGACAAATCCGAGCAGGAACAGTCATCCGCAACCTCCCTTCAGCCCACATCCCGTTTTGTAAGCCCAAAGCCGCACATCCCTCGTGCCAGACACCATCTCATCCCTCTGCTACTACTTAAATATATTGGGGGGGGTTGAAGGTGCCTTTGAAATCCCAACCTTCCCCCGAAGCCCCCCCGGGAGCCCCCCTGGGTTTATGTAGCTGAGACGAGTGGGAGCAAGAGGAGCAGCTGGGAGCAGGGTGCCCAAGCCCTTGCGGGATGTCTCACCAGAGGCATCCCTGGTCCAGGAAAAAAAAAAAAAAGAGGGGGGGATGGGGGGGAAAAGGACAAAAAAGCTTATTGAAGCAGAGCCCCTGGGCTGGCTGAGCCATGGCCCCCGCACCCGTGACGAAACCTCGCCTGGCTCATTTCCCCCGGCCCCCGCGGTGCAGCCTGACTCAGCGGGGCCGCAGGAAAGCCCCAGCTCCCCCAGCCTCCACGCAGGCAGCCCCGTGCCAGGGGGGGATGGCACGGGGATGTGTTTGCAGGGCAATGGAGGAGTGGACCCCCAGGGGGGCCGTGCCATCACGTCCCTTTGCTGGGTGTCCCTACCCCGGTGAAGGTCCTTCTGTGCCATGGTGGTGGTGGCCCATAGGACATCCCGCTGGCAGGGGACCCGTCAGCAGCGTGTGTTGGCCCGGCCAGACTTGCCAAGGCTGCTGGGGAAGGAGTTAATCGCTAATTTAGCCGGTAAATGATTAGCGAGCGGGGGCGGGTTGCTGGGGGGAGCGCAGGCTCCCAGCAGCCCGAGTGGGTGGCTCTGACAGGGACATCCACGGGCTGGCATGCAGTGCCACCGGCCCAGCCAGCTCGCACCTTGGGGAGGCAAGAACGGACCAAAGCTGATTTCCACCCAGATACAGGCAGCAAAACTCAAAGGGCACCTCCTCGCCCGGCCACCAGCTCCCGGGCACAGAGGGGTGCTGGTGCCAGGCGGCAGGGCACTGCTCACCGGGACAGCCCTGCAGCATCCCCGGCTGTCCCCAGCGTGCAGGGGACCGACAGTTCCCATGCCCGGCGTGCGAGGCGGGTGGCGGAGCTGCCGGCATCCTGCCCGCGCCGGGCTGGCGGGAGGGGAGCCGGGGAGGACGGGCAGAGCCACCACGCACACGCTGCCCGGAAAGTCACCCAAATGCCAGCTTTCCCACGCCGACCCCCTGCCTCCGCCCTGCCCCTTGCGTCCTGTCTCGGGCTGCTCCAGTTATTCCCAGTGGCCCAGGAGGACAACGAGGCTCTTCCAGCAAGGGAATTGGGGACAAAGCCACCACCGCAGGGAGGTTGATGCCATCGGCTGGGCGAAGAGTGCCTGGGTCATCCCTTGCAGCAGGGCTGCTCCAGCAATCCCACACCACTGCCTGGTCTAAATACGCCCGGTGGGGGGGTTTGCTCACTGCCCCTCGGCTGCCCTCGCGTGCCCCAAATCCCGGCATTACGCAGAGAGCGTGTCTGGGCACCCCCCACCAGTGGTGCACAGCACAGCAGAAACAGGGTGCACAGCACAGCAAGGACGGGGTGCACACATGGATGGGGTGCACAGCACAGCAGAAACAGGGTGCACAGCACAGCGAGGACGGGGTGCACACATGGATGGGGTGCACAGCACAGCAGAAACAGGGTGCACAGCACAGCGAGGACGGGGTGCACACATGGATGGGGTGCACAGCTCACCGGGGATGGGGTGCACAGCACAGCAGAAACAGGGTGCACAGCACAGCGAGGATGGGGTGCACAGCATGTCAGGGATGGGCTACACAACACAACAGGGACAAGGTCCGCAGGATGGCAAGGACAGGGTGCACAGCATGCCAGGGATGGGGTGCTGAGCCAGATCTCAAATCAGCAGCACCCTACGAGCTCTGGGCAGGCTGAGCACCAGCAACACAGCGACAACCAGCAGAAGAGACGGTGCAAGAGGTGCCGCTGTCAACAGGGCACCGAGAAGAGCCGAGAGCTGCTGCATCTCCCTGCAGGGAGCTGGGCGAGCACCCTGCAGCACCGACGGATGCACCCGAAGGGTTAAGCCCCAACCAGCAGTTTAGGGTTTCAGGAATTCGAATCTGAGTTCATTTCCACCCAGAAAACACAAACTCCTTCACACGGGCCTGACTCAGCCCAGCTGAGCATCCCCCGAGCATCCCCCCGGGAGGGGGGGTTCCAGCGCAGGCTCCCAGGGCGATGCCGGGGCTGGGGCGGTTGGGCACTGACTCCTCACCCAGGAGGACACAGTGGCAGAAAAGGGGCTGAAGGAGGGTTTGTTCCTCATAAAAGCAAAACCCAGGGGCTGCCCCGGCTCTTTGTGCACCCCTCTGATGCCTGCACCCAGGGCACAGCTCAGCAGGACAGGGATCACCGCCTGGCTCCAGCACTACTCCAAAATCCATCAGGAATATTTTCAGCTACAAATCAGCTCAGAAGCACGGTCCAGGAGGAAAGGGGACGCATCCTGCCATTCCCTCGGCAGCAGCCCCGTGCGGCTCCAAGGCCAGCAGTGCCGGGGACGAGCCGAGCAGCCGGCCGCCCTCTGACTCACGCCGTTGCGGGGAAGGGTGGGCAGGATGGGGGCTGAGCAGCAGGAAGGGATGAGGCAGCAGAGCCTTGGAGGAGAAACCAGATGGGCCCAGGCCTGAACTGGTTCATCCTCTCTCGCCCTGCCTTCGCCGCGCACGGCTCTGCCCCCGGATGAGTCAGAAGCGCCCTTAGTGCCAGCTCAGGGCTGGGGCACCCGCTGGGGACATGGCTCTCTGCTTCTCGGCCTGCAAGGTGCACCCAGCATCTCCCATCCCGACTGCTGGCAGCACCCCGTGTCCCCGGGGATGTCCCCGGAGATGCTCCCGGGGGGTTCTGTCCCCGCCGTGGCAGCACTCACCCTGTCTCCCAGCACCGCGCCCAGCCGCGGCGGTTGCACAACGCCGGTCCCCTCCCAGCCCAGAGCAAACAAACCTGCCGAAGCAGAGCCGTGCCCGGCGCGGCCGCAGGAGGATCTAAAGCAGACCACGAAATCCACGGGGCCGAAAACGAAGCAGCACATTCAGCAGCGGCTCCTCAACCTAGGAACAGCCGAAAAACCCCGACGGCGCTCTCGACCGCGCTTCGGACACCCTTCACCCGCTGCTCCTGCTCCCCAATCCCAACCATGAAGCCGGACTCAGCCCCCTGCATCAGCCCCGCTCCCGTGGCTTAGGGCCGCATCCAGCCCAGCGGGAGAGGGATTAGCGTCCGGCTACGTGCCGGCGGGTGTTTTCCCGCGGTGTGGATGCCGGTCTCCCGCTGCTCCTCAGGAACAAGGCTGCTGCGGGGCTGCGTGCGAGGAATGTGCATGTGAATAACAAACAGCGTTCGGGGCCTTTGAACATCTCCAGAGAACCCAGTCCAGGCTGGACTGAGCCCAGGCATAGGGCAGTGCGAGATGTCTGCCCTGAGCCTCCCTGCCCAAACAGTCTCTGAGGGAGGGGGGCGGGAGGAGATGCCCCCCTGCCCACCCAACCCTGCCTGATCCAGGCAAGACCCTCCTGCCCTGTCCCTTCCCCTTTGAGCAGCCTTGTCTTTAGGGGTGATGCTCCAAAGCCACGGGGCGCAGGTGCCCACACAGGCACCCCAGCTGGGCTAAACCCACGCCGGCCCAAAGTGCCACCTGCCCAGTGGGCACAGGGACCAGGTTCAAGCCCACCAGAATGGTGATAGCACTCGCAGGACAGTCAGGATGCGTCCCACAGGCAGGGAGGTGGTTCTGATGAAGCATCCCCATGGAGCAGCTCTGCTCAAGCTGGGTACCATCTCCCAAACCCTGTGCTGGAACCAGGACCCGCTGCCCTCATCCTGACTGCAGGCACATCACCCCACATGCCTCTTGTCCCCTGGGGTGCCACCAGTGCCTGGCCAGGCTGGAAAAGAACCGCCAACCCTTTGGTGCTCACCCCATGGCGGGTGCTGCCCCGCAGCAGGGTGGGACCCAGCATCACCCCTCCCCAGATAAGGCCCTGCTCATCTCCCAGCACCGGCCCAGCAGCATTGCATCCGCTCCGGCGTGGCGCAACCCCCACCGCGGCTGAGTCAACGCCGGGTGGCAGGCAGTGCCGCGGTGGGGGGGTGCACAGCATCCTTTGGGCACCCACGCGAGGCCCCATGGCAGCTGGGAGCTGCAGGACCAGGGCGGTCCCCAAGGCAAAGGGACCAGATCCAACTTGGGCATCTCCAGGTCTCTCATGGCCTGGGTGCTGGGGACAGCGGGGGGTGACTGGTCCTTGCTCTGGGATGTCCCAGTAAACCCTTCGGTGCTCGGCAGGGGATGAGCGGCTGGCCCCCTCGTACCCCCCTGTGCCCAGCCCCAGGGAGAGGAGCTGAACCTGGCACGTTCTCCCCCTGCCAAGCTGGCCGGTGCCAGCGGGAAACCTAATCCAGCACTGCGGGAGAAGACCAAACAAAGACTTTTATGTGCATCCAAAAAAAAAAAAACCAAACCAAACCAAAAACCAAGAGGTATTTGAACAAAACAACCCTGAGCCTGTTCTGGGCTCTGCCGCAGGCCCTGTTGCTGGGGGGATTCCTGTGCCCGGCCCCTCTGCGAGGCCAGAGCAGGACAGAGGGTCTCCAGCAGCCCCGCAGTGCCCGTCCCCACCCCCCCCACGCTGGCTCCCTCCTCCCCACGGAGGGTGATGCCCCGGCCGAGGGTGGCCACGGGCTCAGCATCTCCCATGGCTGAGGATGCTCCAGAAGCACCATGGCCCCTGGTGAACCATGGACACCCCAGGCTGGGGGGAACCTGCCCCATGGGGCTGGCAGCCAGTGCCCAGCAGCATGGAGCATCACCGGTGCCCTCCCCGCTGCGGGAGGGTGGGCAGCAGCCGGCAGAGCAAAGCGGCTCCTAGGCAGAGGCAAGGCAGGGATGTTCCCAAAGCAGGGATGTTCCCAATGTGGGAGCGTTCCCAAGGCAAGGCTCTGTCCTGGTCTCAGGGGGTGCCCTGCATGTGTTGGGATCAGAGGAAGGGGCTCGGGATGCTTCCCATGGCTGAGCCACCACGGCTTTGGGTGCCTGGGAGCTGGCAGCCCTGCTCTCCTGCCCCACGCAGCGGCACTGAGGTCACCCCAGCTTTGGGGCACGTCCCTTCACGCAGGGAAACCCACCCAAAGGAGGGAAGAAGCCAGGACAAGCATCCCATGCCGCAGGAGCCACCAACATAGCAGGAGGGAAGGGACGTCCTGCTGCAGGTCCCCTGCCAGCTCCAGGGCAGAGCATCCCATCCATCCCTGCCGCGTGGGGACAGCCCATCCTGGCACTCCCATAGCGGAGGGGTTCAAGCCCCCCAGAGTGGGGCTGGGAGCCCGGCTGCAGGCAGGGACAGATCCCTGCTGGGGAAGGGCAGGAGGGCACGGAGAAAGGCACTGTACTCTACCAGCCGGAGCCGGGACCTGCGCTGAACGCCGTTGCCCTTTCCCTTTGAAAAGGGGGAAAAGGTGGAGTTTTACTCCTTCCTCCCCCTCCGAGCCAGGAGGAAGCCTGCCTGCAACGAGCAGCTCGCCTCTGCCCCTTCCTCCCCCCCAGCACCGGGCTCTCCATGGAGCTGGTGCGGGCACATCCAGGCACGGGGCAAGGCTCAGGGGCTGGGGAGGGGGCACAGCTGCTGCCTGGGGGCTCCGGGGGCTGCAGCCCAAGGGTGCGGTAACACCTTCTGCAAATTGGGTGGTGGGAGCAGACCTGGGTCCTGCAGGGGGAAAGCGGGTGCTCAGCCTCATGCTGGAGAACTGGTGCTCGCCTGCCTTCAAACCTCGCCCCGGCAAGTTCCCATGGATAAGCATCCCTGGATCCCTCCAGCCTGCCGAAAAGCTCCGAGACGTGCAGAACCCCGGGTCCTGGTGGTGTGGGAGGCGAGAGCCCCTCTGCGAGCAGACAGCTTTCCAGCTTCCCCCCATCTCCCCGCTCCTCGGGAGCAAGGGCAGGGCAGCTGCCGGCCGGGTTGTGAAATAAAGCCTGGTCGCAGGATGCTGTAAGAGGGATGGAAATGGCTGGAGTGGGTCCGACGCCGCTCCTTCCCCACGGGCTGGGACCAGGCCCGTAAGCCTGGCTGCGGGGTCTGTCCATGGGACCCACCACCCATTGCATCCCCACGGACCAGGGCTGTCTGCACGCCTAACCCTGGGCTCTTTCGGTGGCTGTTTTGGTGACTGTCCCCGTGCCCATGTGGCACCTTTGCTGTTCCCAGCGTGGGGCCAAACCGGCAGCGCCGTGGCTGTGGCAGAGCCATGGGTGGGAGCCAGCGGCTTGTTGCAACCTGCTGCAGGGCTCAGGCAGAGGGACGGGAGCCCGTCGGTCCCCAGGAGGGTGGGATAGAGCTGACAGGGGGGGTGCCAAGAGGCGCCGAGCCTCCCTGGGCTCAGAGCCAGCCTCTGCAGCGATTCGGGGCCAGGAGGGAGGCAAAGGCTTGGGAAATCCCAGCTCTTGGCTGTGCTATCCCTTGCTGGGTCCCTGCAACAGGTTTAGGGGTGTCAGATACTGCAGTGGGAGGGGGGTCCTGGTCTGTGGGGTGCTTTTCTCTCCCTGGGCTGACCCGAGGTCCCAAGGAGAGCTCTCAGCTGCAATGCTGGCTCTGCTCCTCTTGCTCCCAGGCGGAGCAGGGATGCCCTCCATGCATGCCCCAGCTTGCCCAAGGCAAGACCTTTGGATAAGCCCTTGCTGGGGAGGCAGGGAAAGCCCCCCTGGGAGGGAAGGCAGGCTCTGCCCCGGGGCTGAGCACAGGCAGGGCAGGGAGGGCTCCCACCTCCTGCCCACATGGGAAAGCCACCGGCACAAGAGGCGCCCGCAGCCGGCGATGTCCCCTGCCCCAACACGCTGGCTCCGAGAGAGCCCCGTGCCCCGACATGACGGCTGCAGGTAAGCCCCAGCTTGCCAGAACCAGCCCTTCCCCGCTGGCTGGGAGCCCTGACATGCCAGGGGAGTTATTTATTTCACGATGAAAGAAGACACACACTTCATTACGAGAAACCACTCCACATCTCCAGCACATCACAACGCCGATCCCTCAGAGCCTCCCTGCACCGGTCCCCAGCCGGGGCAGGGTGAGGGTTTCAACCTCAAGACCAACCCCAGAGCCCATCACCAGCAGCCTCTGCCTCCCGCACTGGCTGGAGCCGATCTGCGGCCCAGGCTAGGAAATGAGTCTCATGCTTAAGGAAGCCACGGCAAACCTCTTCCTGCTGCTGGCAACCTCCCCCCCCGCGGCACACTGCAGCCAGGCACCTTTCGGCGCTTGCCAGGAACCTCCGGACCCGACCCCGCAGCCCACCCTGTCGGCACCCAGCCTCCGGCAGAAGAAGGATGCTCCTCAGTGGCATTGGGGATACGCAGCCACCGATGCCCGACAAGGCTTGCTGGAGTGGAAAGACTGTGGGTCCAGCACCAGGGGTGAGGCTCGGTGTCACCTCTGCCACCTTTGCGTGGGCTGGTGTCCCACCCCAAATTAACAGCTGGTTTACTCAGCAATTAACGGGCTGGCGACTCCCTGGAGATGCCAGAACAAGGTGTGAGCTCCCAGGGTCCCTCCCTGCGCTGCCGTCCACCTCCCCATCCCTCTGGGTGCGGAGGCACCTGGCAGCTCCTGCTGCATCCCTGGCCTCTCCCACTCGCTGGGTGCCCGGGACCACCAGCCCCGTGGGGCAGAGCCACCCAGCTCCTGCCAGCCACGCTCCACCTCACCCCCTGGAGAAGGGGTCCATGGGGCTAGGGAAGGAGTTAATCCAGCACAAGGGAAGAGCTTCATCCAGCCCCTTGCCGATGGCACCTATTGCCCTGGACAGGAGGGGACACTGTGCAAACACCCAAGGCACCCAGTGACATCTCAGCTTTCCCGGGAGCCCTGGCAGGACACCCCATGCCTGCCACCCTCATGTCCCCAGGCGATGGTGCCTGTGCCGGGCATCCTTGCACAAGGAGGGGGAGCCAGTCCCTGCTCCAGCCCACGGAGCAGGTCGCAAGCAACTCCCAATCCACATTTGGGAGGAAGAGGAGGAGGAGGGCAGCTGAAGGGTGTTGACAAACAAGCTGGGTGACTCAGGCCAGGATGATGTCCAAAGCAGGGCAGCAGAAAGAAGCACTTATCAGTCATAGAGACCCTGGAGAAAAGGATGCAGGAGCTGCAAGCAGCACTGCCTGAAAACCACCCCGGTGTAGATCACACCCCCGGGGCTGCCCTGTCAGCCCCAGCACGGTGGAGCATCCCTGGTGCTGACAAGGATGCTGCCTGCACGCCTGCTCAGGCAGCAGGAGAGCGGTCCAGCCCCACCAGCGGGAGGAAAGACCCTGGTCCTGAGCCACCAACACACAAGTCACGCGCGTGTGGCTCGTGACCTCTGGGAGACGTTGGCATCAGCCTCACCGCAGCCACTGCCACGTGGGCTGGGACACGGCATGGGACCTTCGCAGCACAGCTTTGATGGCAGAGGTCCCGATGCAGAGGGGACCGCGCTGTGCATGGCATGGGAAGGCTTTTTGCCACCTCCCTCCTGCCTTTAACCCACCTGCAGTGCTCAGAGCTCTGCTCCCAGCCAGGGGGAAGGATCTGGCCCAGGCTTTCACCATCTCCCCACAGCTCCAGGGCTTGCTGCGTGCCCCGCCAGCACAGTTCTGCCGGTGTAAGGGGCCTGCAGCCACGGGGAGCACCGCCAAGTCCAGAGAGCTCCTGTCCCTGCTGCAATTAGGGGTCTCATCAGCCTGGGCAGCTCCTCCAAACACCCCTAAGTTGGAAGGACAACTGGGTAAAGTTGCTTGCAGCGGGGATGGATCCCTCCCGGGCGCCGGCAGGAGCAGCGGCAGCGGAGAACACGCCGAGCTAGGCAGGAAAACCCAGAGTTTTCCCCGCCGCGTTGCTTTGCATGCCTGACAGCAAGTCGTGCCTTGCCTGTTGGGTTACGGCCCCTCCCAGCTCTGGGGGCTTCTCACCCAGCGAGGAGCCCAGGCGGAAAGCGGAGAGGTGCTTAGTGAACCCAGTGGGCTCCAGTCTCTCCCAGGGGTGTGTCCCAGTACAGGTGCGGGTCCCCTCTACTCACCCCGGAACCTTCAGAGCTGCAGCACGGCACAGGACATGTACCAGCCCGATCTGCACAATCCTAATTCCTAAACAGGAATCCTATTTTCCCCGTGAAAACTTGTCTGCAGCCCCCCTGAGCATGGGCTGAAACCCCTCAGTGTAACAGCTCGGTCCCTGCCAGGGTGCAACCATCCAGCCTGGCCGTGCAAACACGTAATTTCTGACCCAGCAGAGACAGATTCCTGCATAGGAAACCCAGTCAGACTTTTCCTTGTTATTCTTCAGGATTAAGATCACAGGGCTTGGACAAGGAGCTATCTCTGTACAGAGAACCGGTAAGTTAAAGGGAGATTTGGGACGTGTTTTGGACCCGAACGTGCTGCAGTGAGCAGCTGTGTGCAAAGTCGAGCCGGTGCGGCCTCATGGATCAGCCGCGCCGAGCTTTAACTATGCAACACGAAAACCCCACGGCGCGTTACAAGCTCTCCTTCAAAGCTCGCAAACCTGCTGGCGTCCTGCTGAGCTGCATACCACGTAAGCATTGCTGCCAGCCGGCCCAGGACGGCGGGGCCTGGCAGGGCAGATGGGCTCCACCATACGCCACGAGTCCGTGTGCCGGTACCGCGGCAGCTGTACCACGCTGCTCCATCAGTGCCGGACCCACAGCAGCTTTTTCCCCAAAGGCCTTGGGGCAAAAAGGACTTCACAGCTGCTCCCATGGCTTTATGGCGGAGATAGAAGAAAGATAGAGCAGAGGCACCTCCAAAACTCCATCCCTCCCCGAGCCCTTGAGCTCTCCGCAAGGCGCACAAGGTCCAGCACGAAGCCACGCTCCTCCGTGCCGCCCAGCGAGGTGCAGCTTCACGGGGGGGTTGTTTAACCCTCCGGAGAGGAGGGTTTTTCAGCCTGTGGAGCTGAAACTGAAGCCAGAGCACGAAAGGGCTCAGAGGTCAGGTCCTGCCTGCTCAGGAGCCCTGGGGAGTGAAGCGTCCGCATCACAAGTGACGCAAGGCGGCTCGGAGGGGCACAGTACCCCGACGGAGGGGTGACCCCACTGATGGGGGGTCAAGCAAGTCACAGCAGGCACCAATTAGCAGCCCTGCCCCCCCGCCACCGCCCTCTCGGCCATCGCTTCGCACAAAACCGTGCCTGTACAGAAGCCGTAATCCCACGTTCAGCAATTCCCAGGCGGCACCGACCAGACATCCTGCGCCGGGGGCAGAGGCGCTGCCAGGCAGTCACCCCGCCACGGCCAGGCTCTCAATAACCACATTGTCACCCTTCCCCGTCCCACAGCGTGCCGGAGGGACTGCTGTGTCCTGCCCATGCTAGGGCAGGTCTGGGGCATCCCAGGGGTACCCCAGGGGTGCAGTCAATCCTTCCCCCCAGCCCAGAGCCCCTGGGGGGGGCTTCCCTAGGGATCTCCCAGCACTGCTAAGGGGGAGAAAGTTCATCTGCCGGCCCAGCCCCGGCAAACCGCGTGTTGACAGTGGTTTCCCTGCACAGGACCCAGCCTGCCAGCATCTCTCCCCCCCTTCGCTCCCCACAGCCCGGGGAAGCTGAGCACACGAACACGCTCCCCCGTCCCCGGAGCCAACACAAACACCCCCGGCACAACCCAGCCTTTCATTTGGGAGGCAGACAGGCACCTCGGGTGCCCCCCCCCCTCCGCC
This sequence comes from Pelecanoides urinatrix, assembly GCA_013400755.1. Taxonomy (NCBI): domain Eukaryota; kingdom Metazoa; phylum Chordata; class Aves; order Procellariiformes; family Procellariidae; genus Pelecanoides; species Pelecanoides urinatrix. The sequence continues at coordinate 453,235 of VZTQ01014685.1, forward strand.
CCTCCCCGGGCTGTGCCCAGCCAAGGGGACAGGCAAAAACACAGGGAAACTGCAACGTGGTGGAAAAGGGAAAAAAAAGTTTAAAGTCCGGGAGAGAGGGGGAGAGAAGGCGGGGGGGCTCCCGGGAACACGGAGGGGGGGGTGTGTGGTGTATGTATCCCCACCCAGACTGAAGAGAGGGATGGGGAGAGCCCAGCTGGGATAAGGGGAGAGGGGGAAAGGCGCCGGGAGCTCACCCGCGATGTGCTGGCGGCGACCCTCGTCCAGGTGCGTGGAGACCACATCTCCCATGGCGAGCGGAGCCGGGCCGGGGCGGGCGGCGGCGGCAGGAGGAGGAGGAGGAGGAGGAGGAGGAGGAGGAGGAGGAAGGCAGCGCCCAGGGCGGTCAGGCAGCGCGGCGCCCCATGGCAGCCCCGGCTCGGCCTCCCCCGGCCACTCCCCCCGCGCCGCCCCGCTGCAGCCGCGCCAGCGCCCCGGGGCAGCGCAGCGCCCGCCGCCCCCGGCCTGTGCGTCTGTGCTGTGTGTGTGTCCCCCCTCCTCCTCCTTGTAATTAGCTGCTCTAATTTGCTCGCTGGGGGATGGGGGAGGCTCAAGGAGAGCGGTTGTGACGCCCCACCGGGCTGCCCCCCCCCTCCTCCTCCTTGGGGTGCGCTGGGAAGCGCCTCAGCCCGGTGTTAATCCCCGCACGGCATCGCTGTACCCCCCCCACCGCACACACTGCAGGGACCCACGCCAGCTCCCGCGGCTGCTGGCGCCAGGCAAACCAGCTCCTTCTTGGCACCGGCCTCCTCCGCTCCTGACATTGCTTCACGGGGCGATTGCAACACCCGCTCCTCCCTTTCTACCTGCGCCCTCACGCCCAGCTCCTCCTCAGCCTCAACCTTGAGCTCCTCTCAATGCCAAGGTGTGCCGCGCTGGGAGGGCGGCCGTGGGAGCCAGCCGGGCAGCGGATGGAGTGGGAGGCAGACGAGGGGCCCCCCTCCCACCCCCGCCTCTGGGCAGCTCTCATCGTGTGGGAGAATGGGATGGAAAAACTCAAGTTGCCTTAAAACACTTTCCGGCCATGGATTTTGGACCAGGAACTGTTTGGCCCCACTTTCCCAGGGTGGGGGAAGCCAGGAGGGGTCTGGCATCTCCCAGATCAACCAGCATCACTGGGGAACTGGAGGGCGTGCTCCAAGTGGGATACTAGAACCAGTAACGCTCCACCAATCCAGCAAAACCCCCTTGGACACACTCCACCGGGGCTGAAAATCACCTGGCCAGATCCATGGGGTGCTGCTGGGCAGTGGGTGAGCTCCCAGGCCCGGGGCTGCTCAACCAGGGAGGGAAGCAGCCGGGGCTGGGGAGCTGGAGGAAGCGGTGGAAAAGCTCCTCCTTCCTCTGCTGTTGCTGCAGCTCCTCTCCCAAGAGCAACAGGCGGAAACAACCCTCTCAGGATCCTCCGCGCGCTGCCTGGGCAGGATCCGGCCGGAGGAAAGGCCTTGCCTGCATCGTTCCCAGACCCCTGGGCACAGTGAGCAACCAGGGTGTGACCAAGGGAGGAAGAGGAGGAGGAAGGAGGAGGATGTGGCGGCGTGGCCAGAAAGTTCAGGCTGATCCCAGCTGCAGGGCGGCTCCAGGGACTCGCTGCCGAGGTGGATCCATGCCTTGGGATCACCGTGGTCCCTGAATGCTTCCAGACCATTGGGAGCCTGGGCTGGGCTGGGCAAAGCTCAGCTCAACCGTGGCCAGGTTGCTTGGCTAGGTCCAGGCCAGCCAGCGTGGAAACGGCTCTGAGGTTGTGGCGCGAGTCTTTTCCTGGGCTAGACTGTTTACTCGGTGGCAGGAGGAGGGAGTGGAGGTGGCCAGCCCTGGAGTGAGGCATCCTGTTTATCCTGCCTGAAATAGCTCCTCTTGGCTGGCCACAGGCTGCTTGGGCTGGGGAGGGGGACGGGAGGCAGCTCACACCTCTCCCTGCCAGCTGCCACCAGCCCTGCTCCGAAACGGTGCCCACCACCCACCTGGCACTAACACCAAGGTGGGGGACCAGGGGCTCCTTCCCCCCGGCCGTGCCGGGATGCTGCCTCCCTGGGGCCAAGCATCCTCCTGGATGGGGAGGGATGCGGGTGCTCCCACGCCAGGCCAGGCTCTGCTAAAGCCAAACACCCGACACGAGGCCAAAGAACAGACATCAACCGGCATCCAGATGCCACCCTGCATCGCCCCAGCACCCGCCGGAGCGAGGGCGGCTGGGTCTGGGCTGTGGCCGTGGGCTGCTGGGGCTGGGGTATCCCCTGGGCTGGGCTCACCCCCCGAGGATGCCCACCACGCGTCAGCCCTTTCCATCTTGACGTGTTTCTTATCCCTGCAAGTCATTTCAAAGGGAAAATTGTTTCAAAGCTGAAATATTTACCTTTTTCTCTTTGCAATGCCCCGTAAGAAGGCTTTACACTTAGCAGAGGGCTTGTTTGCAGTTTGTTTGCCTGGCCAAAACACTGTTGAAATCAAGAGATTCTCATGGGAAATTTAGCTACAGTGAAATCTCATTTCCAATAGAAAATTGTTCCACTGGAGACTTTTAAACACTTTCCCCAGTGCAGATCTCCGAGGAGTCTGGCTCTGAATTAATTTGAAAGTCTGCCTTAGTGGGGTGATGGTATTTAAAAGGTGGAGAAAATGCATCCCCCTCCCTCAAATCAAAAAAAAAAGTGAATATCTACCCATGGTAATAACTTCATTATTAGAAACCAAGCTTTGTTCCTTTAAAAGAAGCAATGTATGGAATATAATTTAGGCAGTGCACACACAAAGTCCTGCTAAACAGACCAAGTAAGTGGTATAAACCCCTTACTTTTGAAAAATCAATCCACATAAGCACTGGAGCACTACACACTTGAGCCATTACCTGAATCTTTTGCCTGCTTATGTATTTCTTAAATAGAAAAAAAAAAACCTAATTAAAAGGAAAAAATAGAGAGCGTTGATACTGTCAATTTGCAAACAGGAAGGTTATATTTGTGGCATGCAGAAATAGTGTGTCAACAGAGGCTGGAGGCCATAATGCAGACACAGAGGCCGTTTCTGGGGCTTGAAAAACCACCTGAAGATGAGCACGACATCCCAGCACCGTTAGTCAGCGCCGTGCGGTGATGCAGTGCCGAGCTTTTGCCGCACGCTGGCTGGTGGCAGAGCCAGGCTCAGCTGCTAAAGCTTGGAAGGGGGAAAGTAAAGGAGTTATCTGAAGGGTTTTGTCATGATAGGAGGCGTTTGGAAGCTCAAAGCTCAGCAGTGGCATCACGTTGAGCCCTTCTTGATGTTTTCCCACACAGCCATGTGCAGAGGAGGTGGTCCCCGACGTGGTCCTGATCAGGGTTTCCTCCATTCCCGCTGCCCCACTGGGTGCCGAGGAGGATGGGGACAGGGATGGGGATGGGGACGGTTTGACCTTCCTCTCCTGCTGCCAGTTTCTCAGAGCAGCGCGGGGCAAAGCCCAGCCTGGCCCTGCTCAAGCGCTGAGCCCATCCCACCATGGCTGGGCAAGGGGTGCAGACACAGCCCCCCACCGCTCTCCTGCCTCCCCTCCTGGCCCCATCCTCTCCCAGGATATCTTTAAATTCAGCCCCCTTTGCACTGCCTCTGTGCGAGGGAGGCTCGCTCCTTTGGCACAGAGACAGGCAGCAGCGCCTGCCCGCTGGCTCGGGCATCGCCCCGCTCTCCTTCCCCGCATCCCTCTGCAAAGGCGCCTGCTCTGGGTGAAGCCAGTGCCGAGGCTGGAGCTGAGCCCCACTGGGTTCAGGAACCCTGAGCAGAGGGAAACCCAATGCAGCAGCTCCTGCACCACAGATGATGCTCAAATAGGTTTATTCAAGCCTGGCCCCACATGCCGGGGCCTCATCGGACTCAGCACAGACGTCCCTCCCGTTGGAGACTGTGCAGATATCGAGTTTTAAAAAATTACACTGTGATAAAGTCTAATCATCCCAGCTAATTACATCTCACTAAACAGGTGGAAATAATGCTTATCTGCCTGGAGCTGGCTGAATTATTCTAGCTTCAAAATGAAGGATTTCCCTCTGAATACAGCCCAGAAGAATAAACAGTTTCAGGCAGTTGCCTGGGACCGCAGCGATGGCAGCAGCGATCTGAGATAGTCCCCGAATCAGCAAAGCCCTCAAAGCGCGTGTGAAGCCTGCGGCTGGTGCAGAAGCCCACCACAATGAGCAAAGTACTCCAAATCTCTCCTTCACCCTCCCGGGGACCCAGCACATCTCCTGGACGATCCTGATGCCCCAATCCATGTCCATGAGGGAGCATTTAAAAAAAAAAAAAACAGTTTATTATTTGGGATATTTTTATGCTCACAGCAGTTATTCTAAGCCTGCCAGGGTCTGTGTGCTCAGCTCCCTGCCCCTCCTGCCCCTTCAGCTGATCCCCTTGGATTCGGTACCCACAGGGAGGATCACTCCTGCCTTGCTCCCTTTGGATTTTCCATGCAGTCATTACCACACTGTAAAATCTGACCTCTCAGCAGCAAAGGTGGTTGATGCACCTGCAGAGCGCCCAGAACAGGCTGTTCCTCATCACTTACCACCTCCAGGAACTGCTGAATTCCTGCAACCACTAAACGCAGAAGTACGTTGCAGGATAAAGCTTTCAGCCCAATAAATACTTATTTCCCTTTATCTGACATAAGGAGCAAGCAGTGGAGTTTTCCTTTCACTTTCATTGACCCTGGAAGGAGGATCTGTTTCCACTTCAGCCGGATCACCGAGAAACCTGATTGCTTTGGGGGAAGAGCCTGGGAGTGCTTGCAGGCAAGAGGAACAACCCCGGGGTCTCAGGGCGTCCCTTGCAAATAGAGCTGCATGCATTTCTCCGGTGGCCCTGGCAGCCAGCGCAGCTGGGCTCAGGTCCCCATCCGTGAGGGGACGACCACATGCAAACCCACCCGGGGTCACCTCTAAGGCCTTGGAGGAGAATAAGACTTGTCCTTGTTAAGGGACCCTGCTGCGGCGCAGGGTCTGAGCAAGCCAAGGTTGGGCAGGAGGGAAAAGCACCCGGCAAACAAGGGTGTGAACATTTTCTCCCGCTCATGCACTGGGGGCTGCTCGCTTTCATGGGAGCTGATCTTGGTGCAATTAACCGTATAATTGCAGCAGTAAAACTTCCTTCTGCTGATAAAGCGGAGGGCAGCTCTGTCCAGCCCTGTGGAGTGGCAATGACGTGCCCGTGGCTCTGGGGTCAGGCCCCGTGGGCTGTTGCACCTTCAGTCCCACTGACTCCAGTGGGATTTGCTGTGCTGGAGCAGCGCTTTGAGATAACAAAATGATTAAGCAGTGCTGAATCAGGCCTGCCGCCACCCTGGGTTTTGCTGAATCAAGGTCGGAGCCGGGGCAGGATCAATAACCTCCAGCCCCAGCTCCAGCACGGAGCCTCGGGGCAGAGGGATGGAGAGGACCAGCTCCAAGCCTGGCCTTGACTGGGGAGCAACTGGGGACCCTGCAAAAAACCACAAGCCAGTTCCACGGGGCTGTGGCAGACAGCACAGGGGTCGGGAGGGTCATCCCCACCCGCACACCCCCGTGGGTGAGCACCCACCCCGCCTGCGAGCGCCCCGCTGCAGGGAGGGGACCCAGCGGGGCCGGGGGACCGCAGCCCCCCGGGCTTGCAGAGGGCACGGGTGGAGGAGGGTGACTCGTGTGGATCACCATTCCCCTCTGCTGGTCGGGACTGGGATAACTGGTCACCGCCTGCCAGGCGTTGGCAGGGAGCCGGGGCCGGCCAGGTGCAGCCTGCGGAAGGTGCGACAGCCTGGCTGCCCCGGCACCGGCCCCGGCACCGGCACCGGCACGGCATGGCATGGCCACGGCATGGGCATAGCAGCCAGCCTATCTGCCTCGGGCAGCAGCACCAACGTGGGCAGCGGGTGTGGAAACGGGCACCAGCACCAGCATGGGCATGGGCACCAGCACCGGCATGGGGTACTGGCACCAGCATGGGCACCGGGATGGCACCAGCATGGCATGGGACATGGGAACGGGGACCAGCATGGGCATGGGGCATGTTTGTGGGTACAAGGCATGGGCACAGGACACAGGCATGAGTCACGGGGCATAGGGATGGGAATGGGGCATGGGCACTGGCATGGGGCATGGCATGGGCACGGGGCATGGGCAATGCCTCCCCAGCTCCTCCAGCTGCTTCCAGGCTGCTGCGGGGACCCAGGAGGGGCTGGGGGCTCTGCCAGCTGCCCGGCTTTCCCGAGGAGCCCATGCTGATGGGCACTGGGCACCAATAAATATGGGAACAATGGCCTCGGCCTCTTTGGCTCCAGTGGCTATTCCCAGCGTGGATTGGGCCAGGATGCAGTCTTTGTTCTGCCCCTTGCTGCGGGATACCGTGAGGAGTGGTTTTCTGACCTGTGGGTTCTGTCCTGCTTCCAAACCCTGGGCAGGGATGGGGCATCACATCATGCAAGGCCTGGTGCTGGGTGACTGCAGCCACCGCTCTGGCATTTGCACCGGGGAAAGAAAAAAACCTGTATGTTTGAGCAATGATGAACAGCTGGAAACAGTGGGAAAACCCAAAGCACAAAGGCTGGGCTCTGCTTGCACCCAGAGCAAGTACCTCTGCTCAGCCATCACCCCTCGCTGCCTCCAACAAAAACACTGGACGCTTGGAGATTATTAACCCCAAGCAGCTTCGCCCCAGGCAAGTGACACTGTGCCCTCCCTGTCCCTGCAGCCACCTTCTCTTGGGACACATTCCCAGCCCCAGAGTGAGTCATTTGGCTTCATCATCACCAGTTTGCCTCTGCCCGCAGTGAGGAGGGGGTGGAAGCGGCCTCCCTGCTTCACACCCCCTGATGATGGATGTATCCCCCAGCAGGATGAAGCCTGGGGGGTTCCCCCCTCCCTGGGGCCCTGGATGAGAGGACAGCCCCAAGGCTCACACAGTTTTGCAGAGACTCGCCCTGCCTGCGAGCCAGCAGCACCAGCAGAATCAGAGAGGGCCCAGGGATACGCTCACGCTCTCCCATGGCTGCCCTGTGGGTGCTCCTGAGCTCCCAAAAGCACCCGGAGAGTGCCCAGTCCCCAGGGAAGGTGGGCAGGAGGTCAGCAGGAGCTGCTGGTGTTTTCCCCCAAGCCCCAGCCCCAGGACTCAGGAGGTGGCGGGACATCTCCATTTCTCCCAGTTAAACACATTTCCAGCATCTCGACAGTTTTCAACTGAACTTTTGGGGTTAAAAAAGCCCAGAGTGAGGCCTCCCAGCTCAGATGCCTTAGGAGAGGATGAGCAAGGAGGGATCAGGATGTGGCCCCGGGGCTGCTTGGGAAAGCATCTCCCACATCAACTCTCCTTCGGTGCCACAGACATCCTCAAACCTGTCTTTCAGGAAAACCAGCTTCAGCCAGCTCTCTCCAACTTCTTGACCCAGAGACCGGTCCCTTGTCTTGCCTCCCAGCTCCCTCCGTTATTTAGGCAGGGTTAAATCCCATGCCAACAGCCGCTGCTCTCTGCGGGGGTCCCAGCTGCCAGCCCCGGCCACCCCAATTCACATCGCTTGGACCAAAACAGCACAGGGTGGAGCAGCCACCACCTCTCCCCATCCACCCTGATGTTCCTTCTCAGCCCTACAGTGGAAAGGGGGGGTGAGGAAAAGCTGCTCCCCTTCCCCTATCTGTGCGTGGTGTCTCGTGTGCATCAGGACCGCGCTCGCTGCGGCTCGGCTGTGCTGGGGAGGGTCTGGGCTGCGTGGCACCAGCTCCTCACCCGGAGCCCCTTGCAGAGGAGGGAAAGGCTCTTGGTGGTCTCCAAGGGTCTAAGGCCTGTGGCCAACAGCCCATGGTCCCTGTTTGGAGGACCCACCATCCCGAGGGATTTTGCACCCCAGCAAATGCCTTCGAGTGGGACCCAGCCTCCAGCCCCCATCCAGCCCCGAAGCCAGCAGGCTCCTGGTTGTCAGGACGTGGGCTCCCCGTATGTGATGGGGCTGAGCCCCTGCTGCCAGGAAGGCAATGCCAAAGCATCCTTCCCACAAGCAGCCCTCACTCCACCGCACCATTTATCTGCAGGACGTTTCTGTCCCTGCCCTCCCAGCACGCACCTCCACGGCCTCCAGCCCCAGCCTGGCACCCGGCCGCTGCCCCCGCAGCCCGCGGATCGGGACGGTCAAGGCTCGGTTGCTGATTTTTCAAATGAAGCAAGTGTCACTCTTTCTTTCTTTATTTTTTCTGCCAGGTGTGACGGATGCAAGAGAACCACCTGGCTGCCGGGCAGCCGAGTGTCCCTGAGGGCAGAGAGGGGGGACACCGTGGGGACCCCAGCAGACGGGTCTGGCTCACCTGTGGCTCCGTGCACGTGCTGTATTTTTGCCTACAGACGAGTGATGCTCGGTCTCATTGGGAAGATTGACAGGGAGATGGGAAAGCAATATAAATACCTTGCTCTTAAATAGCCTGCTGGTATTTATAGCCTGTGGTTGGCAGAGAGTCCGGTGGCTCTGACAAACTCAACTCCAGCTTATTTTTAAGGAAGCATTGAAGAGAACAGGTTTTAAAGCAAAGGATCGAGACGCACGTCTGCCTGATTGGGGCTGCTGGGAACACACGCGGCTGGGCCAGAACTCGGGCCCTTGTCACCCCGCCGTCCCTCCAGACTCTCTTTGCTGTCTTGTGTCCCCAGGCACCCTCGTCCTGCCTTGCCTCTAAGCGACGGGGTGAATGTTTATATGGCCATATATATATATATATACACACACATATATATATATACCTGCGGGCACAGCCTGTCTCTGGAGCACTCTGCCATTAGCTCAGGCTCTGTGCTAGCATCGTGCCGTTTCCCACCTCCTTTCCCATTTTTCCCCCTTCACCCCACCACACCCTGCCCAGGCTTGGAAGGGGGAGCACAGAAACACCCAAATCCCCTCGGCACGGCCCCGGGGGCCAGCTCGGGGGCCAACCGCAGTGGCTGGCACACACCCCGCACCCCAGCTCGGAGGAAAAGCCACCCTCCCGCAGCGGCACCCGGCGAGGAGCTGCTGTGCCAGGTGCCAGGCGAGCGCGCAGCCTTTGCCCCGAGATTTACAGCCCCGGCCATGCCCATCGTGTGTGGGTGTCTGCACCCCCTGCATGGGGGGGGGGGGAGGGGAGATATTTTGCTGGAAAATAAGCCTTGGGGACCCCTCCCCACTGCCCTCTCTGCTGTCCCGGGCAGAGCCTCTCCCAACAAGCAGATGCTGCAGCACTGGGGGGGGGGGGGGCGGGTTTCCTCCANCCCCATGGCGGGGGGAAGCAGCGCTTTGCTTCGGTGCAGGCAAAATAAACCTGGGGGTGCAGAGCTGAGCCCTGAGGGGCGCAGAGCGGGGGGTGATGGTGGGTGTGTGTGGGGGGGAAGCTGGGTGCAGGGGATATGCTGGGTGCCAACAGGATATGCTGGGTGCAGGAGGATGCTGGGTGCAGGGGGTGGACGCTGGGTGCCAGGGGGGGAC